>VYZU01010922.1:12690-41572 GCA_013401355.1 Ceyx cyanopectus
AAATCACTATAGCTGTAAACACCCGGTGAATCACAACATCTTTCATATAGGCTAAAGTACAAAAATCAGATCTTATTTATCTCCCCTTTGTGTACCTGCAGTATCCAATTGACTGTGTCTTTCTGTGCCTCTAACTGAGGAACTCTCTTTATTTTTTCCAGAAGCATTAACACATTCACAGCATTCAAGGCTGAGCTTCCCATTCCTTTACAAAGGAGAGATAAGCAGAAAAGCATGGGTCTTGAGGGGAAAAAAAAAACCCTAAACATTTTAATGCAATTACAACCATGGACACATTTAGGATACAGCTAATTACATAACACACATACGTGAGCACAACCTGTGTAGTTATATTTCTGTTTCCATTTCATGTGTTAACTGCAACTACATGCAGTATCATCTTTTCCTCCGTACATCAATAATTTTTACTACTTCCAAGAGCAAAATTACAGACAAAACCTGAATTGCCTTTCACTTCAAAAAGAAGCAGTAATGCTCTTACAGCTTAGGTAAGTTTGCAAACAGAAATGAACTTGTGCACGCTGATCTATCACAAAAACCAATATAACTACAGTAATTATTCACTTCCTCACACCTTGGTAACAGTCTGGAACATTCCAGGCCATTCTCCAACACAGACATGCTTTAAAATTGAGACCATTCTCTTCAATTATATTTCTTTTGTAGCACTTGGCATTTTAAATTAATTTGTATATTATGTATTCGATTTGTCTTGCTTGTAAAAAATAATTTTTTTTAATCACTTCTCGATAGAGTTTTCTTACAAAAACACTGATTTTTCAGACATGAAGCTTCTGATACAGAAATATGTTCCGTGTGATGACAATACTCCATGCTCAACAATAAGAAAAAATTAAAGATAAAAAAAGTTAATACAGCAGTGTTTTTCAAACTCAGTGACACCTCTTCACACAACATTTTTGAAAAACTAAACAACAGCATTTCAGCAGCTTTATGGATTTACTTAATTACAGAGGAAGCACTGAAAATATGTGTAGTTGTGGTGCTTGGGACCATGACTTAGCAGTGGAATTGGCAGTGCTGGGTTAACAGTTGGACTCAATGATCTTAAAGGTCTTTGCCAACTTAAATGACTCTACAATTCTTATCCCTGTTTCTTCTCTCAAGGGACAATTATGCTTAGCTTGAATATGGATATATTTTTTAATTTATTTTTACACCGTGAAGCAGAAACTCTAGGTAAGATGGAATATTATTTAGAAATGTAGATACCAATTCCCACTCATTAGTCTTGAAAGTAAGATTATGAAGTGCCCTGTAGGGATTTGAAATTGCAAACTAGAAAAATAAAACACTTCAGAGCCAGTATTATCACTAACACACTAGAAGACTTTCACTTTCAGGTAAATCAATAAGAGCTGAGCTCAGGAGTACAAAAGATGGAGACAGTTCACTTAAATCCACTGTCATTTTTCAAAGTGTTCTTAGTTTTCTTTTCAATTATGCTTCTGTGAAGGAAGAGCCACTTTACGTTATCTAACCCTAGGATTACTTTTCTATGTCTTTACCAGGAAAGGGAGAAAAAAATGAAGCTAGTCCAAACCTGATTTCTTGATTATTTTAAAAATAAATACATTTAAAATAGCAGGGTTTAATTCTACAGTAAAAAGTAAATCCCCTCTAACTAAAAATCACTGAAAACTTCGTTCTAGTTTATTTTTGTCTTAAAAAATCAAGTTAGCTTGCCCTTTTAAAGAAAATGAAACATACGTGTTGCCTTGTGATAAAAATCAAAGGTAACTTCTTCTTCTGGAGACTTCTGTAACTGATGCTTCTCTTCTAATAGCCCTAAGGCAAGAAGATGAAGTCCCTGGGAAAAAAAACCCCAACCCTTAAAATCCACATGATTCCCTGTTAGAAGCCTGAAAAACGGGCATATAATAACATCTGTACTAAGCTTTCTGCTTACTTGGTCATANAGCTTTATGGATTTACTTAATTACAGAGGAAGCACTGAAAATATGTGTAGTTGTGGTGCTTGGGACCATGACTTAGCAGTGGAATTGGCAGTGCTGGGTTAACAGTTGGACTCAATGATCTTAAAGGTCTTTGCCAACTTAAATGACTCTACAATTCTTATCCCTGTTTCTTCTCTCAAGGGACAATTATGCTTAGCTTGAATATGGATATATTTTTTAATTTATTTTTACACCGTGAAGCAGAAACTCTAGGTAAGATGGAATATTATTTAGAAATGTAGATACCAATTCCCACTCATTAGTCTTGACAGTAAGATTATGAAGTGCCCTGTAGGGATTTGAAATTGCAAACTAGAAAAATAAAACACTTCAGAGCCAGTATTATCACTAACACACTAGAAGACTTTCACTTTCAGGTAAATCAATAAGAGCTGAGCTCAGGAGTACAAAAGATGGAGACAGTTCACTTAAATCCACTGTCATTTTTCAAAGTGTTCTTAGTTTTCTTTTCAATTATGCTTCTGTGAAGGAAGAGCCACTTTACGTTATCTAACCCTAGGATTACTTTTCTATGTCTTTACCAGGAAAGGGAGAAAAAAATGAAGCTAGTCCAAACCTGATTTCTTGATTATTTTAAAAATAAATACATTTAAAATAGCAGGGTTTAATTCTACAGTAAAAAGTAAATCCCCTCTAACTAAAAATCACTGAAAACTTCGTTCTAGTTTATTTTTGTCTTAAAAAATCAAGTTAGCTTGCCCTTTTAAAGAAAATGAAACATACGTGTTGCCTTGTGATAAAAATCAAAGGTAACTTCTTCTTCTGGAGACTTCTGTAACTGATGCTTCTCTTCTAATAGCCCTAAGGCAAGAAGATGAAGAACCTGGGGAAAAAAACCAACCAAAACCAGTAAGATCTTATTCCCTGTTAGAAGCCTGAAAAACGGGCATATAATAAAAGGATGTTTACTATAGTTCTGTCCTGTATGCTGATTATATCCATGGACTTATGTATGTTCAGGTTCCTCAGGTGGTCATGAACCTGATATTCACATACAGTGGTGAGGACTTCACCACTCTGGTCCACACCTTGCAGTTTAACTTGGGGAGTGTTGGGAGAAAGATCAATAAAAAATGAGCTAAGGAGAATTACACATTGAAACAGATTCACTGATGAGGCAACACAGTGGGAAAAGCAAAACAGAAAGCTGAAGAATATGCCCCATTTAATACTACTGGGTTTCACATTTCTATTTTGCAGTGGAGATAAATAATTACAATTTGTTGTTGTTGGCAAGATCTATAAAAACAGCTTTAGTGACAAAAAGTAAATTCTTACTCTTCAAAATTCAAATTTCCCTTTCCCCATTTTGATCTACTGAAATGGAAATGTGGTCAACACAGGCATGACCACAGGAAGAAGACCAAAGCCAGGCATACCATCTGGATCATAGCTTCAGTCCATAGGTGAGTTTCCAGTTCGACTGCTCTCTGAAGGATGGTGCGCAGCACGTGCATCATCACGTCACAGTCCAGAACCCTCACCACGCGGCCGAACGCAGGACTGAAGTCTGGAGGAGGAGGAGGTGGCAATGCTAGAAAATGGAGATGTGCAAATACATTAACAAACTGGCATCTCACCAAAGGCCGCAGGCAAAAGCTAGAGAGAATCATCATATTAATTCAAGTGAAAAAAAACGGTCCTTTCAATTAATAAAGCCACATTCTAGCAACTTTTTGGCTAAGTCAGTTTGTATCTTTAGCAATAGTAACCACTTCTACTAAGTTCTTATGTAAAACACATGAAAACTAAGCTAAACCAGCCATCACACGGTTAGTTGCATCTGCAAATGCAAATCTTTCATACATTGACCTGCCTGATTTATGTATCACTAATAAGTAGACAGGGTTTGTGTTTTGTATCAGTTAAAGTTTTTGATTAAACAAAAGTGAAGTGGATCTTCAAGAGCATGGTGTCCACAGTTCAATCTTCCAGTTCCACAGTTTTTCAACTGAAATGAACCCAAAGCAAATAAAATCTACTCAGAATTAATTGTAACCATCTTAGTCATGAGGTACTGTAGTGCCCCTAAGTAAAAAATAAAACACTTTAGAGTAGGATGATTAAGGTATTCAACTGGAAGGGCAGTCTGGGAAGAGAAAAATAATTCTATTTAATTGCAACTCATAAAGGCAAATGATAGCTCATTTTATTAATTGTTCATTGTACTTATTCAGTTTAGTCTTCCTCAAAACAACTTAGTTAATGCTTCAAAGAGGTAAAGGTAAACTCAAAAAGGCAATTTGGGTTATAATAGAAACATGGGGTTTATTGTTTTATATAGTTGCATCTTCTGAGAAAGAAAATTTTTATTTATAAAACTCAAGTCTGAATCTACTTACAGAACAGATATGAGCAGAGGCTGCAGCAACCTGCTCCATATGGCATTATGTCTCAAGACTGTGCTAGAGAAGCTACTCACAAAAATAAACTTTTGCCTCCTAGTTAATCTGTCATAAAAAAAAACCCCAACAACTCTAAGTTGTTCATTTTGGCAGTGGGTACTATGTTGTGCTTATTTGTCCACCTTGAAACTAAACTAAACATTCCAAAACTCCTACTTTTTTAACACAACTACCTTTGTGTTAAAAATAGGAAAAAAAAANCCACTGTCATTTTTCAAAGTGTTCTTAGTTTTCTTTTCAATTATGCTTCTGTGAAGGAAGAGCCACTTTACGTTATCTAACCCTAGGATTACTTTTCTATGTCTTTACCAGGAAAGGGAGAAAAAAATGAAGCTAGTCCAAACCTGATTTCTTGATTATTTTAAAAATAAATACATTTAAAATAGCAGGGTTTAATTCTACAGTAAAAAGTAAATCCCCTCTAACTAAAAATCACTGAAAACTTCGTTCTAGTTTATTTTTGTCTTAAAAAATCAAGTTAGCTTGCCCTTTTAAAGAAAATGAAACATACGTGTTGCCTTGTGATAAAAATCAAAGGTAACTTCTTCTTCTGGAGACTTCTGTAACTGATGCTTCTCTTCTAATAGCCCTAAGGCAAGAAGATGAAGAACCTGGGGAAAAAAACCAACCAAAACCAGTAAGATCTTATTCCCTGTTAGAAGCCTGAAAAACGGGCATATAATAAAAGGATGTTTACTATAGTTCTGTCCTGTATGCTGATTATATCCATGGACTTATGTATGTTCAGGTTCCTCAGGTGGTCATGAACCTGATATTCACATACAGTGGTGAGGACTTCACCACTCTGGTCCACACCTTGCAGTTTAACTTGGGGAGTGTTGGGAGAAAGATCAATAAAAAATGAGCTAAGGAGAATTACACATTGAAACAGATTCACTGATGAGGCAACACAGTGGGAAAAGCAAAACAGAAAGCTGAAGAATATGCCCCATTTAATACTACTGGGTTTCACATTTCTATTTTGCAGTGGAGATAAATAATTACAATTTGTTGTTGTTGGCAAGATCTATAAAAACAGCTTTAGTGACAAAAAGTAAATTCTTACTCTTCAAAATTCAAATTTCCCTTTCCCCATTTTGATCTACTGAAATGGAAATGTGGTCAACACAGGCATGACCACAGGAAGAAGACCAAAGCCAGGCATACCATCTGGATCATAGCTTCAGTCCATAGGTGAGTTTCCAGTTCGACTGCTCTCTGAAGGATGGTGCGCAGCACGTGCATCATCACGTCACAGTCCAGAACCCTCACCACGCGGCCGAACGCAGGACTGAAGTCTGGAGGAGGAGGAGGTGGCAATGCTAGAAAATGGAGATGTGCAAATACATTAACAAACTGGCATCTCACCAAAGGCCGCAGGCAAAAGCTAGAGAGAATCATCATATTAATTCAAGTGAAAAAAAACGGTCCTTTCAATTAATAAAGCCACATTCTAGCAACTTTTTGGCTAAGTCAGTTTGTATCTTTAGCAATAGTAACCACTTCTACTAAGTTCTTATGTAAAACACATGAAAACTAAGCTAAACCAGCCATCACACGGTTAGTTGCATCTGCAAATGCAAATCTTTCATACATTGACCTGCCTGATTTATGTATCACTAATAAGTAGACAGGGTTTGTGTTTTGTATCAGTTAAAGTTTTTGATTAAACAAAAGTGAAGTGGATCTTCAAGAGCATGGTGTCCACAGTTCAATCTTCCAGTTCCACAGTTTTTCAACTGAAATGAACCCAAAGCAAATAAAATCTACTCAGAATTAATTGTAACCATCTTAGTCATGAGGTACTGTAGTGCCCCTAAGTAAAAAATAAAACACTTTAGAGTAGGATGATTAAGGTATTCAACTGGAAGGGCAGTCTGGGAAGAGAAAAATAATTCTATTTAATTGCAACTCATAAAGGCAAATGATAGCTCATTTTATTAATTGTTCATTGTACTTATTCAGTTTAGTCTTCCTCAAAACAACTTAGTTAATGCTTCAAAGAGGTAAAGGTAAACTCAAAAAGGCAATTTGGGTTATAATAGAAACATGGGGTTTATTGTTTTATATAGTTGCATCTTCTGAGAAAGAAAATTTTTATTTATAAAACTGAAGTCTGAATCTACTTACAGAACAGATATGAGCAGAGGCTGCAGCAACCTGCTCCATATGGCATTATGTCTCAAGACTGTGCTAGAGAAGCTACTCACAAAAATAAACTTTTGCCTCCTAGTTAATCTGTCATAAAAAAAAACCCCAACAACTCTAAGTTGTTCATTTTGGCAGTGGGTACTATGTTGTGCTTATTTGTCCACCTTGAAACTAAACTAAACATTCCAAAACTCCTACTTTTTTAACACAACTACCTTTGTGTTAAAAATAGGAAAAAAAAAAGATAAGATGTCAGGTGCTAAATAATTATAATTACAACTAATCACAACAAATTTAATATTAACTCGACTATTCATAATCAAGTCACAAAACATATCACAAAGTTCATGCACACCTACACACACTACTGAATAATCAGATTTGTCATCAGTTTCAAATGTTTACCTTCATCTCTGTTTTCTTGTTTTCTTCTCTTCTTTTGTGTATGTTCAGCCTAATGAAACAGTAGTGTTGTTATATCAGCAGCTCTACAGAAGTACCCAGTGGAAAAATGAGAAAGCCTAACTAGTAATGTGGGAAAATACATAGTTGGTCATGTACTTAGATTCTTTTCTGAATTCTGTTTAACAATATTGCATTTTGCATTTCAATTCGTAGTGAAGATAATAAATAGACATACTTACTGGCTCAGTAAGACATACAAAAGCAACATTTTGGTTTTTCTAATTCAAAGGTATTTCTTATAATATTTCCTTCTTATCATAAACAATTGAGTTAATCCAAAAGTCACCATAGGGAAAATACTAATGCAAACCATATCACATCAATTATATTAATCTCAGCTTCTAATGAAGTTTAGGTATGAAGTAAGCTGCATATACTTCTTACTCAATCAGTTTCTTTATATTCCAGTAATACTTTTGGTTTAGCAAAAGTCTTTATTAAGTACATAGTATTTTCTTTTAACTTTCAAGAGTAAATCTTATATTGCTTACCTTGCTGTGCTGGGTCTTTGTATAGTGGTAAAAGAACATATTGAACTCTTTCAAGCATTCATCTTTCAGTTCATAAACTCCATGGCCAGACACACCTGGTTTCCTTACAGATAAATATTTCATGACATACAATATTAATCTGTATGTTTAACATATCTTTGAATGTAAACAAAACAGTACCAACATTTATTTTTTTAAGGAAATGCTAATTAGAACAGTGATGGTCACTTCATTAGCTTAGAAAAAGAATACAGGGAGTACTGTTAGCAATCTTTCATTTTCAAGACTGTTTACTACTGTAAATCCTACTTTGCAGCAAAATATTTCTTGTTTATACCATCTAGTAGAGATGTGCAGCCTCTCACAGGTAAATTCTTTATAACTTCATGTCTTAGATTTTCAGACATTGGATGTTATTCTATAAAATTCATTCATTTCTTTAACCAAATTTGAAACAAGTAATACACAGACACTTTCCAGACAGTGAGATTTTTTGAACCTTCCATATAATTTTCAAATCAAAATGTCTAGGTACCCCTACAGTTGCCCTTGATTAAATTAAAAAGAAAGATGTGAAATTTGAAATGAAGTATACTACAATAATTTAAATTACAAGGTGTTTTTATGACAAAAATAGGAGACACTTGAACTAGATTTTCTCACTAGGATTTGAGATGACAAAACTAAAACTCAAACTGATTTTTAGGCAAGAAGGGGGGAAAAGGAGAGAAGCAGCAGCTTTGGATATTCCACACACTTTTCTTTCCTATGCATATTTGAAAGCATATCTATTTCAAGAGAGCAAAATATAAGCTGATCAGAATGTGCTGTGCAGCTTAAATGATATAATCAAAAAGATCTCAGTTCATATTCAAGTTACTTCTAAAACAGTATTAAGAACTTACTTAAACGTAGCCACTTTATCAATTACATTCTCCAAGCCAGTCTCATTGTTCTCCTGGTAAAAAAAATTAAATAGGAATAAATATATAATGATTCAGATTATGCTAGAAGTAACAAATCAGGCATACAGATTGATATAAATTCCCATATTAATAAATTTTGCCCACTGTTATTCAGTAAGTAGATGATAATAATTGACAAGTTACAAGAAAGTACCAAAGACATCTCATACTTGGATTTAATCTTGTAAAAAAGTTATTTGTGGCAGGGTTGATCTCCAGAAACATGTTGTGTAAGGCACTGCACTCAAGCGAGGAAAAAAGAGGTTTTATCTCTCAAAAAAGTTAATCTGGATCAATCATTATTAATTTCTGATAATATTCCAGGTTATGTAATTTATAGTTTGTTTGGGGTTTTTTTGCATTGATTGCTAGCCCTGAAAACTTGCACAGGCTATAGAATCTAATCCCCTTTCCTTTGTTTCAACTTTCAACAGTTGGAATAGATGGCAGGGAAGTCTGTGCTTTTGAATAGACCTGTACAATACTTGATTTCCAATGGATCTGCACAGATTTAAGAGATCAAAATTACAGGATCAAATTTATTGATGGTACACATTGCAGAATGGAATCCAGCTGCAGTGTCCTACAGGGCCAAAAGAGAAAATTCTTTACAAACTTTTCTCTCTTTCTGAACCTAAGAGAACTACAGCTGAATATTCTTAAAATTCCACCCCTTCACCAAAAAGCACATTCTCTATACAACTTTTCATAGCAGACCATACTTGAATGCATGTCATTTTCCACTAATGCCAGAAAGGTGTGTAAGCCTTTGTCATGCTATTTTTAATTCTGAAGCCAACATTTGAACTTTATATAAGAAATATAATTCTTATATATAAAGATATGGAAGAAAAAGAAGAAAGACATAAGAAGAAAAAAAGAAAAAGAAAAAGAAAAAGAAAAAGAAAAAGAAAAAGAAAAAGAAAAAGAAAAAGAAAAAGAAAAAGAAAAAGAAAAAGAAAAAGAAAAAGAAAAAGAAAACACCAACATATACACCAGGACTCACATTTTCAGGCAAAGACTTGGTAATTGCACTGTGAGCCATTGGTTCAATACATAACAGATGGATGATTTCTCTTGTGATAACATCTTCTTTTGTCACATTACTCACTCCAGGCACATATCTTTCCCCTGCCACAGTGAATAAAAAAGAGGGGCATGGTAAACATGACAGTTATAAAGCAATCCTTAATCCTGCACAGAGGTGATGCTTTATAACTGGGCTATTTCACAGTGTAAGTCTGCATTTGCCAGAAACATATCTCAAATGTCTGAGAGGAAAAAATATTTTTCAGCCTGGCTTCTTAACAATATAGGCTAAGATGGAGTTTCTCCTCACATTTTATCTTATTTGACTTTATTAGTAAATAATGAATTTATAGAAGCTTTTTCACTATGCAACCTCTATTGCTTCCATTTGACAAATACCTGTGTTACTGAACCATCTCTTCAAAACAGGAATTCTCCAGTATCCTCTCCACACCATCTATGTTAAAGTTATCAAGCCAGTTCTGTAAAACTGCAATAACACATCAGCAGAGAAATGAAACTTACCCACAACATAGATGAGAATCTGTAGCATCTCTTCTATTAGCACATTACATTGTTTAATCAAATCCTACAAGAAACAGAGAAAACAGGTATTAAAAAAAACCCACCAAGCATGAAAATCTGTCAAATCACACTGAGCTCAGCTTTCAGATGGACTATTTTGCCAAAGCACTGCACCATAAGAAGAAAAATCCATTCTAACAAGCATTTTTCTGCACTTGTAGAGAAAATAATAATTCTCAATTGAAGTGCAAGATTCACATGCAGTAGAAGAAGCAACAGCTAAAAATGCAAGCCAAATGAAGGGTTATATGAACATACAAGTCTCAAGAAGTACCACAACAATCCAAGACACTTACAACCAAAGTAAGAATATAGAACATCACTTGAGACAAAGAAACGTTATAGACAAGTCATCTATGTGAATTATGGTAGATCTACTATGAAATAAATATCAAAGGGAGCAAAATCTGCTAATTTTGAGTAAGCCTCTACAAATTCTGAATATAAAATAATGTATCTTACCATTAGGTCTTGTGTTGGTTGACTTCTAGTGTGATCCTAACAATGCAGTTATCAAGAGTAGCTAGTTTTTCTTATTAGGGCTCCATAAACTCAAAGCAAACAAATAAATCAGCAGCAATATTTGCTACTTACTGGATCTTTGGCAGGCTTGATCTTTTTGAAAGCATCAGCAAGCTCATATCTCTGCAGTATCAGCAGGAGAAACTGGTTTGGATCCATAACAGATGCACCTATCTATCAAGAAACCCAAACTAATATGAGCATCAGCTACTATTACAGTTCTTAATTATGAAAAATACTCTTTTACCAATATATTTTTTTAAATCATAAAATTTAATTACAATTCAAATTAATTCCATGAAACAAGCAAGCAATAACTCAAAACATTATACCTGGAGCATGATGATGTCTTTATCATACATCTCTTCTCTGCATTTAACATCCTGATAATAGAATACCTGAGAAATAGGAAGACAAAATTTAAGTAATGCACTATCAAATGTGCACCAGTTAATGCCTAAGGTTTTTTTAAAGTATACAGCACCTTCGTTGAGTAATGGAAATTCCCGTGATTTTTCAAAACAAACATGTACTTTGATGGAAGTGAAAAAAATGTTTACAGTTGTCAATAACACTAATACCATTTCACAGGGTCAGAAACAGTCATGAGAGAGATTAAAACACTTTTATAATATAGGGAGGCAAGTCATTGATGAAGTTGGAAATAAACCCAAGTCATCTAAATCCCCACCTAGAAATCTTTCCATTTAATGTAGCCATGACCCCCATGACCTCTTCCTGCACTGGGTGAAACCACCACTGGGAGCATTACTGAGAAACATTTGCACACACCATCAGGACCACCTCAGTACTGAATATTGTAGGGAGTACCTGGCTTATCAGGGAGAGCCCATTCCTTCTCCACATCTCTGCAGCAACCTGAGCAACCAAGACAAGGCATCGCAGAGGATATTCAACTAGCAGCTCCACTTGAAATTCTTCCTACAATTAAAACCAAACCAAAACAAAAAATAAGTCTGTCAGTGATTTAAAAAGTGTCAGTCCTAATAAACAGAAAACTGCAAAATTACTTGTATTCATGCTATGAAAATGACATAATATAAATTTAGGTTTTTTCATTCCACAAATATCTAGTACAAAACAAACACACAAAACACCCACAAAAAACTTACAGGAGGAACAAACTCGTGCAATCTTGAGATGGCTCCAGTCTTGCTTAATCGTACATGAAGACCTAAACAAAATTAAGAAAACAATTAGAAAGATTAATCAGTGTAAGTTCTCTTCTATGACCCATTCTGAATGTTTGCTAAATCATCTACAACTCAAGAGAATTACAGAAAAAAAAAGACAAAAGTTTATCTAGGAAGCCCTATTACCNAAACCCACCAAGCATGAAAATCTGTCAAATCACACTGAGCTCAGCTTTCAGATGGACTATTTTGCCAAAGCACTGCACCATAAGAAGAAAAATCCATTCTAACAAGCATTTTTCTGCACTTGTAGAGAAAATAATAATTCTCAATTGAAGTGCAAGATTCACATGCAGTAGAAGAAGCAACAGCTAAAAATGCAAGCCAAATGAAGGGTTATATGAACATACAAGTCTCAAGAAGTACCACAACAATCCAAGACACTTACAACCAAAGTAAGAATATAGAACATCACTTGAGACAAAGAAACGTTATAGACAAGTCATCTATGTGAATTATGGTAGATCTACTATGAAATAAATATCAAAGGGAGCAAAATCTGCTAATTTTGAGTAAGCCTCTACAAATTCTGAATATAAAATAATGTATCTTACCATTAGGTCTTGTGTTGGTTGACTTCTAGTGTGATCCTAACAATGCAGTTATCAAGAGTAGCTAGTTTTTCTTATTAGGGCTCCATAAACTCAAAGCAAACAAATAAATCAGCAGCAATATTTGCTACTTACTGGATCTTTGGCAGGCTTGATCTTTTTGAAAGCATCAGCAAGCTCATATCTCTGCAGTATCAGCAGGAGAAACTGGTTTGGATCCATAACAGATGCACCTATCTATCAAGAAACCCAAACTAATATGAGCATCAGCTACTATTACAGTTCTTAATTATGAAAAATACTCTTTTACCAATATATTTTTTTAAATCATAAAATTTAATTACAATTCAAATTAATTCCATGAAACAAGCAAGCAATAACTCAAAACATTATACCTGGAGCATGATGATGTCTTTATCATACATCTCTTCTCTGCATTTAACATCCTGATAATAGAATACCTGAGAAATAGGAAGACAAAATTTAAGTAATGCACTATCAAATGTGCACCAGTTAATGCCTAAGGTTTTTTTAAAGTATACAGCACCTTCGTTGAGTAATGGAAATTCCCGTGATTTTTCAAAACAAACATGTACTTTGATGGAAGTGAAAAAAATGTTTACAGTTGTCAATAACACTAATACCATTTCACAGGGTCAGAAACAGTCATGAGAGAGATTAAAACACTTTTATAATATAGGGAGGCAAGTCATTGATGAAGTTGGAAATAAACCCAAGTCATCTAAATCCCCACCTAGAAATCTTTCCATTTAATGTAGCCATGACCCCCATGACCTCTTCCTGCACTGGGTGAAACCACCACTGGGAGCATTACTGAGAAACATTTGCACACACCATCAGGACCACCTCAGTACTGAATATTGTAGGGAGTACCTGGCTTATCAGGGAGAGCCCATTCCTTCTCCACATCTCTGCAGCAACCTGAGCAACCAAGACAAGGCATCGCAGAGGATATTCAACTAGCAGCTCCACTTGAAATTCTTCCTACAATTAAAACCAAACCAAAANCCCATGACCTCTTCCTGCACTGGGTGAAACCACCACTGGGAGCATTACTGAGAAACATTTGCACACACCATCAGGACCACCTCAGTACTGAATATTGTAGGGAGTACCTGGCTTATCAGGGAGAGCCCATTCCTTCTCCACATCTCTGCAGCAACCTGAGCAACCAAGACAAGGCATCGCAGAGGATATTCAACTAGCAGCTCCACTTGAAATTCTTCCTACAATTAAAACCAAACCAAACCAAAAAATAAGTCTGTCAGTGATTTAAAAAGTGTCAGTCCTAATAAACAGAAAACTGCAAAATTACTTGTATTCATGCTATGAAAATGACATAATATAAATTTAGGTTTTTTCATTCCACAAATATCTAGTACAAAACAAACACACAAAACACCCACAAAAAACTTACAGGAGGAACAAACTCGTGCAATCTTGAGATGGCTCCAGTCTTGCTTAATCGTACATGAAGACCTAAACAAAATTAAGAAAACAATTAGAAAGATTAATCAGTGTAAGTTCTCTTCTATGACCCATTCTGAATGTTTGCTAAATCATCTACAACTCAAGAGAATTACAGAAAAAAAAAGACAAAAGTTTATCTAGGAAGCCCTATTACCATCTTCTGGGGGTTTTTTTGGTTGGTGGTTTTTTGTTGTCGATTGGTAGGGGATTTTTTTGTTGTTGTTGTTTTGCTTTTATATAGAAAATCAACTGCATTATCTCAACATTTTACTGAAGTTCTTACCAGTCTTACAACAGAGTATTTCATCATTAAATGTATTCATTTGATGAATTCACCAAAACCATTTAAACTGAGATGGCAAGTAGTTTTAGCAAACTTTTAATTCCATGTTTAAATCAGGTGTGAATAATGACTGAATTTCAAGACTATGAGGTTTAAGAGATGGCATCTTGGTATCAAATAATGTGATAAAGAATCTACGGCTTAATAACAGCACATGGTTTCTGTTGTTATTCTAGAAAAAGCAGTGGTCACTCACTGCTGTGATCCTTTGTATTCTGACTGGAAACCTGTCCTGGCACATCACAAAGGTATGTCTTCTAGGAGGAATATTTTAACAGTCCAAAATCATGTGCGCCTGGAAAATAAATTCACAATGCAGTAGTTTCTCTAAACTACTTGGATTTATGTGGTTCTGTTTTTTCTCACCCAACTTTCTTATCTCTCTTGCTCCAACCTCCAACCTGGCAAAGGGTTTCCTAAGAAAAACATTTCCTTATTTTGACACCTGGGGAACAGTGTTGCCTAATTAGAATGTCAGAGCACAACTGATCTGTGAAGCACTTAATCTAAATGCTGTATAGAGTAAAGAGATAGAGATGGATGATAAATGCAATTCAAATGGCAATAAAAACACAGCACCTACCAGCAAGTGTCCTGGACAGTGGTAAGTGTATGCTGACAGGATCTGCAGACACCCTGTAAGGTCTGCTCTCCAGGGTATGGCCACACAAGTGAAACACTGTCTTCTCCCTTGAGCGACCATTCATGCTGCACCTCATCACAGCTTTATGACATTCTCTGTAGGCCCTCAGCAACAGCTCTTCCTAGAATTTAAAATAAATGTACAGTGTTGCACTTCATCATATAAATGCATTAAAATGCCTCGCTTTGCTTTTTATTATTTTTTTGACAGTGTAAACAGTTACTAACAGTCCATGATACAGTCACTACCCTGTTTCTTAACACTGAGAAGTACAAGCAGTGGAGCATCCACTAAAGCTAATTGAGAATATACCTCCTCNTCAAGATTGCAGAGGATATTCAACTAGCAGCTCCACTTGAAATTCTTCCTACAATTAAAACCAAACCAAAACAAAAAATAAGTCTGTCAGTGATTTAAAAAGTGTCAGTCCTAATAAACAGAAAACTGCAAAATTACTTGTATTCATGCTATGAAAATGACATAATATAAATTTAGGTTTTTTCATTCCACAAATATCTAGTACAAAACAAACACACAAAACACCCACAAAAAACTTACAGGAGGAACAAACTCGTGCAATCTTGAGATGGCTCCAGTCTTGCTTAATCGTACATGAAGACCTAAACAAAATTAAGAAAACAATTAGAAAGATTAATCAGTGTAAGTTCTCTTCTATGACCCATTCTGAATGTTTGCTAAATCATCTACAACTCAAGAGAATTACAGAAAAAAAAAGACAAAAGTTTATCTAGGAAGCCCTATTACCATCTTCTGGGGGTTTTTTTGGTTGGTGGTTTTTTGTTGTCGATTGGTAGGGGATTTTTTTGTTGTTGTTGTTTTGCTTTTATATAGAAAATCAACTGCATTATCTCAACATTTTACTGAAGTTCTTACCAGTCTTACAACAGAGTATTTCATCATTAAATGTATTCATTTGATGAATTCACCAAAACCATTTAAACTGAGATGGCAAGTAGTTTTAGCAAACTTTTAATTCCATGTTTAAATCAGGTGTGAATAATGACTGAATTTCAAGACTATGAGGTTTAAGAGATGGCATCTTGGTATCAAATAATGTGATAAAGAATCTACGGCTTAATAACAGCACATGGTTTCTGTTGTTATTCTAGAAAAAGCAGTGGTCACTCACTGCTGTGATCCTTTGTATTCTGACTGGAAACCTGTCCTGGCACATCACAAAGGTATGTCTTCTAGGAGGAATATTTTAACAGTCCAAAATCATGTGCGCCTGGAAAATAAATTCACAATGCAGTAGTTTCTCTAAACTACTTGGATTTATGTGGTTCTGTTTTTTCTCACCCAACTTTCTTATCTCTCTTGCTCCAACCTCCAACCTGGCAAAGGGTTTCCTAAGAAAAACATTTCCTTATTTTGACACCTGGGGAACAGTGTTGCCTAATTAGAATGTCAGAGCACAACTGATCTGTGAAGCACTTAATCTAAATGCTGTATAGAGTAAAGAGATAGAGATGGATGATAAATGCAATTCAAATGGCAATAAAAACACAGCACCTACCAGCAAGTGTCCTGGACAGTGGTAAGTGTATGCTGACAGGATCTGCAGACACCCTGTAAGGTCTGCTCTCCAGGGTATGGCCACACAAGTGAAACACTGTCTTCTCCCTTGAGCGACCATTCATGCTGCACCTCATCACAGCTTTATGACATTCTCTGTAGGCCCTCAGCAACAGCTCTTCCTAGAATTTAAAATAAATGTACAGTGTTGCACTTCATCATATAAATGCATTAAAATGCCTCGCTTTGCTTTTTATTATTTTTTTGACAGTGTAAACAGTTACTAACAGTCCATGATACAGTCACTACCCTGTTTCTTAACACTGAGAAGTACAAGCAGTGGAGCATCCACTAAAGCTAATTGAGAATATACCTCCTCAAAACAGCTGCTCCATCAAATGCTCTAAAAACCTATGTGCTTAAGAATATTCTCATATTTTCCATACTTTACACACCAAACTGGATCATCTCCTGAAATGCTGTACATCTTCCTTTCTCTGCCTACTGAAAAAAAATTAACTTGAAAATATCTTTAAGAAACTGTACAATTTCCACACTTCCTTCAGCACAAGGATGAGCTCCAGCACTAAGACAACATTAACAAATTAGTGCAAAGTTTCTGCAGTCCACTTTTGCAATTAAAAAAAAGAACATCATGTGCTTCAAAACCTTAAAACTTGACAGTGGTACTATGAACCCAGTATCTTGAATTACAAGAGGTATCTATCTTCTCTTTATGATTTGCTTGACACCCTGTGAAGCTTTTTCTGCTAGAAGATTCTGTTCTTTGGAGATCCCTTTTCTCTTTGTCACACCACAGATTAATTCTTTCAGACTCCTGGTTTGGTTTTTTTTGGAGATCTGTATCAAACAATAGTGAGCTTTTTCAAAAAGCTGCTATTTAAGAAAAATTCAGGAATATTCACAAAGGCATGCATGTAAGTACCACAGACAATTGATATACTTACGTCACAGGCACACCATTCCTGGAACATCAAAAGAATATTCTTGAGCTGCATCTGTATAGCAATAGCTGCTTCCCAGTCAGGGTCCCCCTCAATGTGCTGACCAATCTGCCTTTTTATCTCCTCCATTCCCTGAAATGGAGATGCCACACAAAATACTCAAGCTAAATCAGTGATTGCAGCCTTAAATCAACACAACATCCCATAAGCAAAAGGTAGAATGTGGATTGTTCAGATACATGTAGCTAAAATGGATTATTACTTCTATAAAGTTAACATTATTTTTTCACCTTCCCAAGATAGGGATTGAAGAATATTTATATCCACAAAGAAAGGAGCAAACTATAGTGCTGAAATATCCTTGTAACAGCATATTAAATTATTCAAACATGTACCTGCATGCAAGTTAGAATCCTCAGGAAAGAAACAAATCCTTCTAAAAAACGCTCCCTCAGACGGTCTGTCCATAAGGTAGGCTTGCTGACTAGGACATACCTGACCCCAAAGAAAACAGCATTACCTTTTGCTCAGAGTTCTCTTCTGCTTCTGCTTGTATTTAAAATGTTATTTGTATTAAAATAATCAACTGTATCATCACATTCATAATCAACTGTATCATCACATGTTATTTGTATTAAAATAATCAACTGTGTCATCACATTACTTCCCCATCTCAAACACCTCTTAATATTTTCACCAAATGGTAGAGATGCTTAATGCAACAGATTTATTTTGTTTTTTAATTACAAGACATTTAGTGTGGTTTGCTTGTATGCTTTATTAATCTGGGAACTGTAAGAGTGGAAGATCCTTTGTAGAGGAGGATTATACAGCTTTTCCAGTATGATAATCAATAGAAGGCAAATTTCCCCATACTCTTCATTATATATATTTTGCTTATTAATATAATTGTTATATGGAGTGATATCAGTAAAAATAATAAAAAATTGTCTTTATAGAATATTATTTCAGTAATTGAAAATTTTATGTTTCCAATGAAAAATAAAACATCAAATTCACGTTTTTTAATGGTTTTGGATTGGGTTTAAAAGCAGTTTTATTATCAGACACCTTAATGGACATATCACCCTACTGCCAACCTCCTATGAATTGCTCTATCTACTCAGCTTTACACTTACCTGAGGTCAAATATTACTGCATATACCCGGTTCAGTTTGTATTGACTGTAACCTTGGAAGTTGAACTTGTCATTTTTGTCTAGGTATTCTGGAAGCACTTCTAGAAGTGTCTCTGTANGACAGTGGTAAGTGTATGCTGACAGGATCTGCAGACACCCTGTAAGGTCTGCTCTCCAGGGTATGGCCACACAAGTGAAACACTGTCTTCTCCCTTGAGCGACCATTCATGCTGCACCTCATCACAGCTTTATGACATTCTCTGTAGGCCCTCAGCAACAGCTCTTCCTAGAATTTAAAATAAATGTACAGTGTTGCACTTCATCATATAAATGCATTAAAATGCCTCGCTTTGCTTTTTATTATTTTTTTGACAGTGTAAACAGTTACTAACAGTCCATGATACAGTCACTACCCTGTTTCTTAACACTGAGAAGTACAAGCAGTGGAGCATCCACTAAAGCTAATTGAGAATATACCTCCTCAAAACAGCTGCTCCATCAAATGCTCTAAAAACCTATGTGCTTAAGAATATTCTCATATTTTCCATACTTTACACACCAAACTGGATCATCTCCTGAAATGCTGTACATCTTCCTTTCTCTGCCTACTGAAAAAAAATTAACTTGAAAATATCTTTAAGAAACTGTACAATTTCCACACTTCCTTCAGCACAAGGATGAGCTCCAGCACTAAGACAACATTAACAAATTAGTGCAAAGTTTCTGCAGTCCACTTTTGCAATTAAAAAAAAGAACATCATGTGCTTCAAAACCTTAAAACTTGACAGTGGTACTATGAACCCAGTATCTTGAATTACAAGAGGTATCTATCTTCTCTTTATGATTTGCTTGACACCCTGTGAAGCTTTTTCTGCTAGAAGATTCTGTTCTTTGGAGATCCCTTTTCTCTTTGTCACACCACAGATTAATTCTTTCAGACTCCTGGTTTGGTTTTTTTTGGAGATCTGTATCAAACAATAGTGAGCTTTTTCAAAAAGCTGCTATTTAAGAAAAATTCAGGAATATTCACAAAGGCATGCATGTAAGTACCACAGACAATTGATATACTTACGTCACAGGCACACCATTCCTGGAACATCAAAAGAATATTCTTGAGCTGCATCTGTATAGCAATAGCTGCTTCCCAGTCAGGGTCCCCCTCAATGTGCTGACCAATCTGCCTTTTTATCTCCTCCATTCCCTGAAATGGAGATGCCACACAAAATACTCAAGCTGAATCAGTGATTGCAGCCTTAAATCAACACAACATCCCATAAGCAAAAGGTAGAATGTGGATTGTTCAGATACATGTAGCTAAAATGGATTATTACTTCTATAAAGTTAACATTATTTTTTCACCTTCCCAAGATAGGGATTGAAGAATATTTATATCCACAAAGAATGGAGCAAACTATAGTGCTGAAATATCCTTATAACAGCATATTAAATTATTCAAACATGTACCTGCATGCAAGTTAGAATCCTCAGGAAAGAAACAAATCCTTCTAAAAAACGCTCCCTCAGACGGTCTGTCCATAAGGTAGGCTTGCTGACTAGGACATACCTGACCCCAAAGAAAACAGCATTACCTTTTGCTCAGAGTTCTCTTCTGCTTCTGCTTGTATTTAAAATGTTATTTGTATTAAAATAATCAACTGTATCATCACATTCATAATCAACTGTATCATCACATGTTATTTGTATTAAAATAATCAACTGTGTCATCACATTACTTCCCCATCTCAAACACCTCTTAATATTTTCACCAAATGGTAGAGATGCTTAATGCAACAGATTTATTTTGTTTTTTAATTACAAGACATTTAGTGTGGTTTGCTTGTATGCTTTATTAATCTGGGAACTGTAAGAGTGGAAGATCCTTTGTAGAGGAGGATTATACAGCTTTTCCAGTATGATAATCAATAGAAGGCAAATTTCCCCATACTCTTCATTATATATATTTTGCTTATTAATATAATTGTTATATGGAGTGATATCAGTAAAAATAATAAAAAATTGTCTTTATAGAATATTATTTCAGTAATTGAAAATTTTATGTTTCCAATGAAAAATAAAACATCAAATTCACGTTTTTTAATGGTTTTGGATTGGGTTTAAAAGCAGTTTTATTATCAGACACCTTAATGGACATATCACCCTACTGCCAACCTCCTATGAATTGCTCTATCTACTCAGCTTTACACTTACCTGAGGTCAAATATTACTGCATATACCCGGTTCAGTTTGTATTGACTGTAACCTTGGAAGTTGAACTTGTCATTTTTGTCTAGGTATTCTGGAAGCACTTCTAGAAGTGTCTCTGTAATGGTGCTGATTACATTTTGCTCTTCAATAAGATGTCGGGCCTGCATCAAAAAATTCAGAATTTTTTCTTACTAGCATTGTTCAAGAAAAACATTAAAATATTTTTCCTTTGAATCCAGCCTTTTTGATTAGAAATTACTTTAAGCATTTGTAGAGTCCAAGCCACTAAAATTTCCATAGTTATTATTATGTATGAACAAAATTTCTATCAGCTTAGCATATTTGTTCACTCTGACAGCTTCAATGTACTGGACATTGTATTTTTTTTAGAGAGATCATATAAAAAAAGGAATTTAAAAACCTTTTAAAATCTCCAGGTATACTTTTTCCCCACCACAGAATTTAACATATTTCACCCCTACAAAAAGACATTTAATCACAGACAGAGCCATTCCCTCTGTCTACTGTTAATGATTTTTCAAACAAACTCAAGCTCCTGCTTTCATACTGCCCTTAAGAAATCACAAAACTGCCCCAGTACAGCAAAACTGCCCCAGTAAGGCAGTCTACAAAGGTGGTACTGCTGGCAATTCTCAAATTTCTTTTACATTTCTAGTGGAGACAGACTGTACATACCAGAGTAGGGACGGTGAACATCTGAACTGAGAGTGCTGTCACGGAGAGAACTCTGTCATGATCATCACTGATGTATTCCTTTTGCAATGTCTTGTAATACTAGGAAAATAGAATATTGGGGAAATTAAATAAACATGAGTTAATTTAAAACATTTGCTTTTTTATGTGCAAGAAAAAATCTCAGTGTTGTTCTTCCTTTCTAATAGAAGTAGTTCAAGCAACAAAAATGGCACAATGTCCTCAATGCACGTGCCCCACTGCCTTAGAACTAAAGCAAAATTTAACTGTTCTGCCAGAATGGAATCAAAATAATTTTTCTCCTACAACCAATCATTCCAATATGATAAATTAAATTTCCAGGAAAAAAAAAAAATCTATAAAGACATGAACTTATAAAACAAGTCTTCCTCTTGCAGCGCATTGAAAGGTTAGTCATTCAACATCTGTCAATAAAATATGTGTACAATGAATCATGTGTTTGCTTTGTTTCAGTCCAGAGAAAACCATGAAGTGTCAGACATTTTTATTTGGGCTGAAAAGTCTCACCCTAAAACAAAGCCCACTTATTTCTTATGATTTATGTATTTAACTATTGTATCAACTTTTAAAAATAAAGATGAGTTTCACTTCCAGCTCATCAACCACTTCAAAAGATACACAGAGTAATAGCAACACTGCATTCAAAATGAGTGTTTTTACATACAATCCACAATTATATGGAACAAACCAATGACATTGGAATTAATACACTCTATAAAGGCTGAGCTCATTGTTGAAGCTCTGGTTCTTGAAAATTCCTTGTTCATATTGAAACAATTTTCAGATTTGGGGAAAATTTCACAGAAATAGTAAAAACTTACAGCATTAAAAAAACAACCATTTACCTTCACAAATTCCACAGCAAAAAGTTTTTTGTATTCCATCTCCATGAAAAAACTACTGAAGATAAGTTCATGAAGAACTTTCCTTGCCCCTGTGAAAAGCCAATACAATGCATGTCACTTTATTAAGATGCAGCTTTGTGGAAAAAAGGAATACATACTTAAATTATCATTTTTAATAATCAAAAGCTTTAAAATGGTTTCAAAGTATATCAACAAAGTTAGTATTTTTAACATTTGTTGGTGTGAGAACAGGAGAAAGGCCAATGTTGTCCCAATCTTCAAAAAGGGCAAAAAGGAGGACCCGGGTAACTACAGGCCCGTCAGCCTCACCTCCAGCCCTGGAAAGGTGATGGAACAGCTTGTCCTTGCTGCCATCTCTAAGCATCTGGAGGAAAGGAGGCTTATCATGAGTAGTCAACAAGGGTTCTGTAAGGCGAAGTCATGCTTGACTAATCTGATAGCCTTTTATGGTGATACAAGTATCATCATGGATAGTTGAAGGAAGGGCGTGGATGTGGTATTGCTTGACTTCAGCAAGGCTTTTGATACTGTCTCCCATGGGATCCTCACAGCCAAGCTTAAGAAGTGTGGATTGGGAGACTGTGCAGTGAGGTGGATTGGGAACTGACTGAAGGACAGAGCCCAGAGAGTTGTGGTCAGTGGAGCAGAGTCTGGCTGGAGGCCTGTGACTAGTGGAGTCCCCCAAGGGTCAGTACAGGGTCCAGAATTATTCAATATATTCATCAATGACCTGGATGAGGGGGTAGAGAGCACTCTCAGCAAGTTTGTTGGTGACACCAAACCGGGAGGAGTGGCTGACACAGCAGCAGGCTGTGCTGCCAGCCAGAGACACCTGGACAGACTGAAGAGCTGGGCAGGGAGAAATGTAATGAAATTTAACAAGAGCAAGTGTAAGGTGCTGCATGTGGGGAGGAACAACCCCATGTATGAGTACAGGCTGGGGGCTGAGCTGTTGGAGAGCAGCTCTGGAGAAAGAGCCCTGGGGGTCCTGGTGNACCCCAGTTCAAGAAGGACAGAGAACTAATGCAGAGAGTCCAGTGCAGGGCCACCAAGACGCTGAAGGGAGTGGAACATCTCCCTGCTGAGGAGAGGCTGAGAGAGCTGGGGCTCTTTAGCCTGGAGGAGACTGAGGAGGGACCTCATCAATGTCTGTAAATATGCTAATGGTGAGTGTAGGGAGGATGGAGTCAGACTCTTCTCGATGTCACCCAATGACAGGACAAGAGGCAACAGAAAAGCTGCAGAAGTGTAACTCCAGCTGCGTAGCACTTCTTTGTACACATTGTTATGCACCCAAAATACTCATTTGCCTCTTTGGTTTATATACACATAGATAAACAAACCTTTATGAAGCTTTGCATCCCACAGCATCAACTTGCTTATGAAGCATGGCTTTTCAGATCCAGTCTCTTCGAGACATATCTGACAAAAAATCTGGCGAAAATCACCTATAGAGGAAACTATGCATTTGTAAAAGAATACTTTGATA
This sequence comes from Ceyx cyanopectus, assembly GCA_013401355.1. Classification (NCBI taxonomy): domain Eukaryota; kingdom Metazoa; phylum Chordata; class Aves; order Coraciiformes; family Alcedinidae; genus Ceyx; species Ceyx cyanopectus. The sequence goes on from VYZU01010922.1 coordinate 36,501, forward strand.
ATTACATTATATGAGTTAATACAATGAGAAGCACAGAACTCTATTCTAAAAAACACACAAGGCTTTTGTTTGTTCCATTTATTGACAATAATTAATCACAGCTATCAAAGCTGAAACAGGAATTAACTCAAGCAGAGGATGGATGCTTTTGCTGATGGAGCTGTTCTGCAGCTTTCCACCAGCACTGGGAAAAGCAGCTTTTAAGCAAAGAAGTCACTGAAATAGGGCATATGATGCTGAATCTGCAGATAATAAAACCTCTAGAGGAACAGATAGCACTCAAGCAAGAGCTTTATTTTAGCAAGAATGAACAGAGAAATATTGCTATGCATAAGCATAACGATGGATATCAGCACTCATACTATTGTGTTTATCTACTAATTAGGAGGAATGTGGAAGTATTTTAATAAGGGAATGTCACATACAACACTACTAAAGACACTTTTTGAGAGAATTAGTTATTCAAATAGTGACAGCACATTATCATACCAGAAATCAGTTACGCTTACTTGAATAACTCATGAGTTTGTTGAGCCAAGAGCCAAGGCGCAAGGCAAACTTCTGGTGAGCCATGACATCAGAATGCAGAACCTCCACGTGAAGGGGTTGTTGAGAAACATTTTCAGAATGTCTCTAGGAGTCAGGTAAATATTAGTAGTCATAAAATAAAGATAACATGAAGTTTCATATTTGTGTTCACCAGTCATTACCTCTCCCGAGCAAAAAAATTAAATTAGTTTGACCATTGAAATCAGTTTGACATTTTATTTCTGAAGATGTCTGTCTATCTATACAAAATGTGGTGAGAGAAATTCCATTTCATAAAGTTCACAGGCAGGTCATATAAGCATGGAAGTACTGATGTAAAGACCATAGAGCAGACAAATATAAGTCTTCAATATTAAAAATGATGAGTTCTTTTTAATTTGTTTTCTAAATGAGGAAAATATTTTAGGAAGTTACCTTAATTTCTTCTTTGGCTTCCCAACAAGAGACATAATGTCCTGCCTTCACAGCTCTACGACCCTGTTTCAAGAAAATATTGAGCATATATAAATAGTTTTTACAAACTAAAGGAGTCTAATATTAGGAAGATGTTATATATGTAAATATACAACAAATACCTATACAGCTATAGACAAAGATTCGCCATAGGCAAACATGTAAGTATCCCAATTTTGTGAGATATGAAACTATGATTATATGATTACATTTAAGGTAATTCAAACACTGATATTGCTTTTGTTTTTCCAAGTGGTATTAAAAAATATATATATTACTAGTGTAAGGTCTTTATATGAGACATGAGTTTAAAAACTGCAGCAATCAAATTGTCAGGTTCACCCACACTGTTCAAGGATTCTCCATGGTTTCATTTGCATAATTGAAGTTTAAGATTTTCAAAGGAAGTATGAGCCAGAATAAGCACTAACTCTTGCAAAACACCAAGTACAATGCTGATTGAGTGTAATGGAATATGCATATTGACAATTTGTATATTCTTCAAATACTATTAAAAAATTCATCTCAGCTGAGAAGAAAAAGAAAGTTACAGAAAATATGCCGAATGTGAAAGGAGCAAATTCAGATAAATTAGCTGTTCCCTTTAAGAAACTGGGATTTTGTCCTGAAGAAAAAAGAAAATTAATAGTTTAAAAACTTTCTTGAAGCAAGTGCTGATCAGCAGTTACTGTGCAACAAGCCTTTCTCTCTCTCCTCAAGCTCCAGCATCCCAGAAACAAAGATTCTATGATCAAGAGACTGTAGTAAGGCTTCTTAATGATTAAAAAGTTACTTTCTCCCATATCCATAATGCACTGACCTCTTTATCTATGGCAGTAGTATGCAACTGGGCTTCAGCAAGTTCACAGCCAAGTGCCCTTTGCAGGCTATAGATGACATGATCATAAGAATGATGTTCATCATTGAAAAGGACACAGTAGTAGCTGTCTACCTTCTCTCTACTGGGAAAAAGCCAACATATCATCACACAAATCAAATTGTAAAGAGTGTCCTGTCCAATACAAGCAACAGCTGACTTGACAGTTTGAGATAAAGGTCAAAAAAAAACAAACAAACTGTATCAGAAAAAGCCACAGAAACCATGAACCAAGTACAGAAGACATTTTAAGTTATTTGATTATTTCCTTTTTCTGATGTTTTTAGATCCTATTTGTCTTTTTAATGTGACACAAAACAGTTTTTTCCCATTTCACAGAATCATAGAATGGTTTGGGTTGGAAAGGTCCTTTAAAGATCATCTAGTCCAATGCCCCTGGATCATCTAGATCAGGTTGCTAAGAGCTCACTCCAACCTGACCTGGAATGTTTCTCNAGTACATAAAGTTCTTTAATGTCAACACAACTAAATCCAGTAATTTTATATATAAATAACAGACAGAAACAGAGGTTGATTATTTTCTAGAGTATATACAAAGATTCCTATAATTTTAGGATCACCAAATCTGCCTACAAAATCTGAATATGTATGTACTTGCCAATGTGAGAAAACATGAGAAGCAAAGATGCTTTCCAAGAATAAAGCTTTTCACATGTGACTTTTAATCCCAAAGCAGTAAGGGCACTCACCTCTGCAATCTGACATCTGTTAAAGAAAAAATAAAAACAAGCCACNCTCTACAGGAGACCACTTCTCCAGCTTGTCTAGGTCACTCTGAGATGGCATCCCTTCCCTCAGATGGGTAAACTGCATCATGCATCCTGGTGCCATCCACAAACTTGTTGAGAATGAACTCAGTCCCACTCTGTCAAGGATGAAGGTATTCAACACCACTGATCCCCTGGTATTAAACAGTACAGACTCTTTCACTTTTCCCATCATCAGGGACTTCATGGGACTTGTCAAAGATCATGCAGAGTGCCTTGGCAACTACAGCAACCATCCTATTGTGGTGCTGACACCAGCCACAGAGCAATATATCAATTGTCTGCTTCTTCCCATGTTGCTGCCCACAACTGGAGGGAGGAAAAAAATAACCCATGCTCCAGATCCCCTCACCAACCACCCCAAGGCCCCAAAGTCTCTTTTGCTGGCCCTTGGACTAAGTGTTGCAGCTTCACTGCCACCCACATGTAAAGAGTAATGGAGGAAGTCTGAGGGCCACACCAGGCTAGGAATTTTCCTAGTGATGTCCTTAACCAGGCCCTAGAGAGGCAGAAGATTCCAAGAACTTCTCTATATAACTGTAGATCAAAAATGCTACAGGGTTGTTTGGAGGGATTTTGGCACTCAAGTGTTCACATGACCTTAAGAACACCAAAGGCAAAATGATTATCTAAGTGTCTAACACCTTGAGGAGAAATTCTCTTTACCTAATCGTGAGCTCTGGAGGCAGTTCCTTCTCTTCTTCCCAGATAAGCATATCTACAATGTATTTTATCACAGAGGGAAACACCCTCCTAGAGTGCTCCATGATTTCTTCATTCAACTGACATTCAGAATTCTGTAAAAGAAGAAGAGACAAAAAAAAAAAAAGCTTTGGTAAAATACTTTATTACAATATTTGTTCCAGGAAATTATCATTTTAATCTTTCAAATTAGCCCCATGAATCAACATATTTTCCATCCACCCATATAAAGATTCAACTCTACATCATAGGAGAATATTAATTCTTTCCATAAACTTTTAAGCATGAGAAAAAGGTTATAAGCAATGAAAATAATTACTAAAACTGTACTTAATGAAGCAATCAGTGTTCAAATAGAAGACACAGACACATTTCAACAACATGGTGTGAAAAGAGACCTTTAATCTAAAGGCCCTGATGACATTTTCCACATACCACTTTCACAAAAAANCAAAGCAGTAAGGGCACTCACCTCTGCAATCTGACATCTGTTAAAGAAAAAATAAAAACAAGCCACAACCAGAAAGAGTGGGGACTTTAATATAGCTAAGAATCGTGGTTTTGAACATTTTTTTTTTATCAACTAGTACATTATGCATTTATGAACCAGACTGTTTTACTTTAAAACAAAATACATTTTAAAACCCAACACAGTAAAATGATGTTGTGTCCCTATGATAGTAGTGCAAGGAAGTGAAAATGTGTTAACATAAGCAATTACTTCCAAAGCTCTGAACAACAGTTTTCTGACCTATTAAGCATTGGGAGAATAATTTGTAGTCAAACACATCTAAAATATCTATCAATAAAATTATGGTCTATAAATATCTGTGTGTACTTACTTAATTTTGGATAACCTTGTGGTAGACCTTAGTAATTAAGAATGTAAATGTCTGGGGTAATTATTTTTTTCCCAGACTGACAGAGTCAGGAACTTAATCTTTAAGTCAGAATTACAAAAAAAAAAAAAACAAACAAAAAAACAAACAAACAAACAAACAAAAAAAACAAACAAATTATTTAATGTAAACTGAAAGGGTAAAAATAAAATTTCCAATATTTTATATTTAAAAACTATGCCCAAAATGTGTAGCTATTTAAGCTTCAGGTAGAGTTTGAAAAAAATGAAATTATGGAAGAATGAAGAAAGTATGTTTGGATATCCAAGTTTAAAAATAACTGCTAATTTTCGTTTTTTTTAAGCAAATGTGCCTGGAAATTTTTACCTTATCTAAAACATGAATTCTTGAAATTATGTATTTTTAAGGATAAAAGGATGGCAAACAGGTCACCATATTTCTGGAATACTGAACTTACTAATTGGGAATCAATAGGGAATTCATGACTCCTAAAAGCCTGGAGTGTGGATTCTGAAACAAAAGATGCTTTTCTGAGCCCCATCTTACATATGGCCCATTTGTAAATAGCATAAAATAGCTTTTTTTTTTTTCCAAACTGAAGTTTAATTAGGATTTTTGTAAGGATATTGTATTGCATTTTACAAAAAAACCCTCTTTTACATAAAAACTCTTGTGATTGAAACCTGTTCTCTAAGGGTTTATTTTTAGAAGGAGGTCATGCTGTAGATCAAACTCTAAAATTAATCTACCTTTTAAAAATAGCAGCCAGATCATAAAGAACAGTACTTTTGCAACAAAACCAGGAGGATTTGGGGTCTATTTGAAATGATGAATGCTACAAGG
>VYZU01010925.1:0-18135 GCA_013401355.1 Ceyx cyanopectus
CAGATGGAATATGACTTTTTAAACTTCTCTTGTTTTCTGTATATTTCAGGCTGAGCAAGGTGTATATTTAGAGAAAACAGTTATACCTGAAGGGAGCAAGCTGAGATCACTGGGCAAATATTTTATCCTAAACTAATAATAAAAAATTGTTTTAGATTTACTCTTATAGAAAAAATATTTTAAAGTTAAGTGTCACCTTTGAAATAAAACATCCCGAGACACTTTAAAAGACATCATTCATCCCAGTGTGTTTCTCACATGCACTGGAAATATCCTTAGAATTTTAATCTCTCTTAAGTAAAAAATAAGTTACATAATGATGATGTACTTAGAGGGGTTACACAAATGTATTTTACAGCTCTTATATAACCAGAGTCACACCTTGGCTCCACACAGACTGGTTTATACATCTGAATATGGAGGACTAGTGTCCAGAGTTCTCCCTCCCACAGGGGAAGCTCACAAAGCTGGGACATTATCCAAAACCAGGCTTTTTTTACACTAGTTAAAAGCAATTATGAGTGGTGGGCAATACATTAGAGAAGTTAAATTACAGCTCAGATCATCTTCTGAATTGATTACACTGTGAAATTTTTGAAAGAAAGAAACCTACTTTTTTTTGTGAATACCAAAGAGAGATGCACTGGAACATTTGCTAAGACTTCCAGAGGTGTATGTCAAACAAGCATACATTTTTTGTTGATTATTTCTCATGCAGATGTTAGCTTATCTTTAGCAAAGACTGAAGAATAGAAATTCAAAGTCTTGTTAAGCACTTTGCATTAATTCAGAATGTACTGGCTAAAGAAAAAGAAAACAAACTGAGTAAAATAATTTCAAATCCAGGATCTGGAAAGGAATGTCAGAGCCAAGCTAATATCATGGAATTTAAACCTTGTCTGCAGTTTCTCATTAACAACTTCAGTGTTAAAGTCTGGGTTAGTCAATTGGAATCAGAATCACAGAATGCTTGGGTTGGAATGGACCTCTAAAGGTCATCTGGTCAACCCCCTGCACTGAGCAGGGACACCCTCACCTGCATCAGGTGAACCTTGCTCAGGTGGAACCTGCTCAGAGCTTTATCCAGCCTGAATTACTCATGGTAATGTAGAATTTGAAAATAAAAAGCAAATAGTTGAAAAATAACTTTTAAAAACATTCTAGATTGGGGTTTATACTGTGGACCTGACAGAGGCTGAGGAAACAACATCTAGCTGGGCTTGCTTCTGTAACAAACATTCTACACCCTCTCAGCAAGACAAACCTAGACATGCAATGAACAAACAAAAAAAAATCAATGTATCTTAAATATAGACAAATTATACAAGTCAACTGCAACTGAATATCACCCTATCTGAAATGAAAAAAACTTTGAAGGTCAAGTCTGACTTTTACTTGGAAGAATATGTTGCCAAACTATTCAACTGAAAAGACAAATGAATATCTAAAGAAAAAAGCAAGTATTTCTGCCTGTGCTCCTGCTCACACACAGGCACATGCCTGCTTGAACAAAAACTTTAACTTAGTTCCTTCTGTCAAAATGATGGCTTTAAAGCTTGGCCAAAATGCAGCTACAGGGTATGCTACCATCTACTAAAAACCTAGTAAAAAATTAACAATAGTACTAAACCAGTTCAGTACCTGACTCCCAGTTTCCTTTAAAAGCTTCTAGATTATTTTTCTTAGCAAATAGAAAAGCTATACAAAATGTCACAGTAACAGTAGGCCTAAAAACTAGCTTACTATACATGAAACACTTCATTAAAACTTAAGTATGGAGGCAGTCCAGCAGTAATTTTTATTATTGATAAGATATATCTGACTCAGGACAAATACTGCAGGTAACTTGCTGTAAAATTAGTATTTAAAAATTACACAGAAAGCACATGCTAGGCAGTCTTAACCTGAAAATTAACATGGAACATTTATGCTTTTAATTTAATTGGCTTCAAATAACAGAACTGGAGAGAAACTGTAGTGCTACAAGAATAATAATACAAGGTACTGCCTTCTTAATTAGTTTTAAATAAACTTTACTTATTAAAGAAAAAATCTTTTAATCTCATGTGAATTATACCATTTCATGCTCTGCAGTCCACTTACAGAATTATGCCCAGACAATTTATATTGAGTGAACTTAGAAGTACAGACCTGAAACCTCCATTTGGTGAAAGTCTTCCAGCTCAAAAAACAGTCTCCCTTGATTTGGTGGAGTTGAATATAGCACATGATTCAGAAAATATGGCAAAGATTGCAATCTGGGCAGTAAGGACACACAGTTAAATGGGAAGAGTGGTGGGATGATCCATCCCATCCTGAGGAGCAACAGACCCTGGCCATGTCAGGACAGGGTGCTGCAGGAGATTTCTCACCCATGCACACATACAGAGCTGCATCAAGCTCACAGCAGGATCCAAACCTACAGCTGCACATTTGTGTACATTTTTCAAATATAACAGCCAAAATGTTTTGAAGCAAAACACAAGAGAGTGATTATTAAAAAAAACCCTACCAAAAATGTAAATAAAATAAACAAAAAAATCACTTCATCTGCAACAAATTATTCTAAAATGACTGCATGTTACATAAATAGGGAAAAGCATATGAAAAAATATTTTTCCCACATGAGCAAATCCTTATTCTGTCTAGCTATATTAAAAGTACCCTGATCTGAAGGCTTGTTTACAAAAAGAGCTACTGAAGTTGGAAGTTCATTGCAAGTTTTAGAGCAATTTAAGCAATGCAAAAGTTTTTACCAGTTACTTTAGTTTGAATGCATTTCAATTTACCTTAAACTTACTCTGAAAAATAAGAGCTGTAATAACATATAGGGTAAAAAAAAACCTGCACACTCACTCGTGGGAGTTTTCAGGGCTTGTTTTGTTTGAAGGCAGGGTAGTTTTGGTTGAGTGTTTTGTGGTTTTTATATGAGACCTAACACAAAGTGGAAGTGTGTTTCTGGTGCAAAATGCCTGTTTCTGTTCCTGCAAACACCACTTGGGTACCTACTAAATGTATTTGATAAACATTCCTAACAGACATTCTTGCCAGAATACACTAAAGCTGCAGTGACAAGCCTCAGCTGGAAAAGAATGAGTAAAAGTAGTGAATAATTAGAGCTATATAAGCAGATTTAAATTAACATGTATTAGAAATCAAGCAGCATTTCAGTGATTCCATGATACTAGGACTATGAAGAGACATTCTTTCAGTCTACACTTTAAGAACCTAAGACACATTTGGCTGAGTGGGTTAGAGGGTGCTCCTACAAACCATTGTCCCAGCACAGCAAGAGAAGCAAGAATCTACAGTTAAGGAGCAAGTGCAAAAAAAACCAAAACAACAAAAAGCAAAGCAGATCTGTATGCACAAAGCACCAAGCAAAGTGGTAGTTATTTCTATTTATGAGCCAAAAGTAGAAATTGTTTAAGCTCAGACCTACGATTTTAAATGAAACAGCTTAATTGGACAGTATAAGACATTTAAAATAAGGGTTCTGCTTGAAGCCTTTGTTAGTAGTCTTATTTACTGTAGAAGAAATAACCACAGCAGTAAATGCTCTAATAGTTAAACCAGATACAGGAGCTGTACATTTGCATGGGAAGTACTGTACTTGCCACTCCAGGGCTTTTTGGCAAGCATGAGACAAATTAAAGCAAATTTTCCTCTTCTGCTTTAGGACACAAACAAAACTAGGAAACAAGGCTTTCTTTAAAGAAGCCCAGCATCTTTGATTTCAAAACTGTGTGTGTGTAAAGAAAATAGAGGATAATTCACTTAAATTTAGTAGAAAAGCTACTCAGACAAAAATAAATTTTAATCAAGTTCTGCAATTACACAAATGAAATCTCATCCTGAAACAAAAGAATGAAGAGAAAGTGAGAGGAAGAGTTTAACTGCCTAACTCAACTTACTGAACAGCCTTGCACAGAGAAAACATAAATATTTCTTGCAACTGCAATAACTGTACAAGAAAACATTTGCAGCAGAAAAAAGCTGATGTTTCTCACATAATGCAAAATGTATACTTTTAGTCTCAGAAAGTAAAACTGAGACTGATCAAAAATGTATTTTTACATTGTAAGTATTGAAAAGAATCTATAAAGGATCAAAAAGAAGACTCAGAACTAAAGACAAGCATAAGCCAACTTCTGCAGGTGGAAAGATACACTATGAACACTTCTTGTTCAAGGCTTTGAATCAAAAGAGTTAAAGAAAATAACTCTTGTGAAACTACAGATAATGAAGTTAGTTTATTTAGGAAAATATTCCTATTTAAAACAATACATATACAAGGCCATTAACTGCCAAGTAATAAAAAAAGTACTAAGGTGGAAGATTCAGTCATTACAAGGGATATTTTTAAAGAGAAGCCAGTAACAGTTGAAGGTTAAGAAGCAGTTTTCTTGTTTTCTGAAGATAAATTAAATTGAAAAAACCCAAACAACACTACATAGTCTTATCATCCTACATAACGGAGCACTGGTGTATTTATAATTGTAATTTACATCTGTATAATGAAAACCTGCACCTTTTTTTGGCCAGGGCACATGACAAAAGACACTGAACAGAAGACATTTTCTAGAATAATTATCCTTCCATTTCCAACACGAGGCAGCTATTTGTGCCTCCAACCACCAACCTAAATGATCCCTAGTTATACAGATAAATTAAACCAGAACTACTAAAAAAAAAATTAAAAAAAAAAATCATCACATAACCTTATGAGTTAAAAGCCTTTACCAGGCTGCCCCTGTGCAATCTTTCATTTTGAGAAACACAGGAGGATCCAAGAAATTCCAGGCCTTATGCAGCATTTCTTTCCATAATTGCTTTCAGGACTTCATCCAAAACTCAGCCCATCATTCATTTCAGTCTGATCACAGCTTCAGTCTTCATTATCTTTCCCATAAGCAAGTTCTGCAGCAATAAAGCATCTCAGACCTGCAACTCCTTACACAGTTAGAACACGTTCCTGGGAGATTTCACAGGAATCGCCAACATTTATTCTGCCGAGACAGCTTTGTGCTCGGAACGACACAAAGTCCTAGTCCTCTCCAGCGGACTAGGCTGGAGCCTGCTCCTGAACCCCGCAGTCACCCCAGAGCCACGCAGCTGTGCAACCTCCCTACGCCAGGCGCTCTGCCTCCAGCGCAACGTCCCGCCTGCTCTGCCAGGGAACCAGAAACTGCGAACAAAGCGCTTCTCCCAACACAGCGCGGACCCTCAGTCTCTACCCTTCCTCGCCTTACCCTGCCCCAGGCCGCGTCCTGCCCCGCGGGGCTGGGGTCCCGCTGCGGGGCACCGCGCTGCCACTCGCCCTCCCGCCGTGGGCGGAGCGCCGCGCCCCGCTGCCTGCTGGGCGTTGTAGTCGCCTAAACACCCCCCCCGCCGCCACCAGCCCCGCCGCGCCGGGCAGCCGCAGGAGAGACTCCACCTCCCACAATGCGCCGCGGGCCCCATTCCCCTTCACAGCCCGTTTCTCCCGCACCGGCCCAGTGGAATCCGCTAAATTAATAGCCGCCCACCTGCCCCCCCCCCAACCCCNGTTAGAGGGTGCTCCTACAAACCATTGTCCCAGCACAGCAAGAGAAGCAAGAATCTACAGTTAAGGAGCAAGTGCAAAAAAAACCAAAACAACAAAAAGCAAAGCAGATCTGTATGCACAAAGCACCAAGCAAAGTGGTAGTTATTTCTATTTATGAGCCAAAAGTAGAAATTGTTTAAGCTCAGACCTACGATTTTAAATGAAACAGCTTAATTGGACAGTATAAGACATTTAAAATAAGGGTTCTGCTTGAAGCCTTTGTTAGTAGTCTTATTTACTGTAGAAGAAATAACCACAGCAGTAAATGCTCTAATAGTTAAACCAGATACAGGAGCTGTACATTTGCATGGGAAGTACTGTACTTGCCACTCCAGGGCTTTTTGGCAAGCATGAGACAAATTAAAGCAAATTTTCCTCTTCTGCTTTAGGACACAAACAAAACTAGGAAACAAGGCTTTCTTTAAAGAAGCCCAGCATCTTTGATTTCAAAACTGTGTGTGTGTAAAGAAAATAGAGGATAATTCACTTAAATTTAGTAGAAAAGCTACTCAGACAAAAATAAATTTTAATCAAGTTCTGCAATTACACAAATGAAATCTCATCCTGAAACAAAAGAATGAAGAGAAAGTGAGAGGAAGAGTTTAACTGCCTAACTCAACTTACTGAACAGCCTTGCACAGAGAAAACATAAATATTTCTTGCAACTGCAATAACTGTACAAGAAAACATTTGCAGCAGAAAAAAGCTGATGTTTCTCACATAATGCAAAATGTATACTTTTAGTCTCAGAAAGTAAAACTGAGACTGATCAAAAATGTATTTTTACATTGTAAGTATTGAAAAGAATCTATAAAGGATCAAAAAGAAGACTCAGAACTAAAGACAAGCATAAGCCAACTTCTGCAGGTGGAAAGATACACTATGAACACTTCTTGTTCAAGGCTTTGAATCAAAAGAGTTAAAGAAAATAACTCTTGTGAAACTACAGATAATGAAGTTAGTTTATTTAGGAAAATATTCCTATTTAAAACAATACATATACAAGGCCATTAACTGCCAAGTAATAAAAAAAGTACTAAGGTGGAAGATTCAGTCATTACAAGGGATATTTTTAAAGAGAAGCCAGTAACAGTTGAAGGTTAAGAAGCAGTTTTCTTGTTTTCTGAAGATAAATTAAATTGAAAAAACCCAAACAACACTACATAGTCTTATCATCCTACATAACGGAGCACTGGTGTATTTATAATTGTAATTTACATCTGTATAATGAAAACCTGCACCTTTTTTTGGCCAGGGCACATGACAAAAGACACTGAACAGAAGACATTTTCTAGAATAATTATCCTTCCATTTCCAACACGAGGCAGCTATTTGTGCCTCCAACCACCAACCTAAATGATCCCTAGTTATACAGGTAAATTAAACCAGAACTACTAAAAAAAAATTTTAAAAAAAAATCATCACATAACCTTATGAGTTAAAAGCCTTTACCAGGCTGCCCCTGTGCAATCTTTCATTTTGAGAAACACAGGAGGATCCAAGAAATTCCAGGCCTTATGCAGCATTTCTTTCCATAATTGCTTTCAGGACTTCATCCAAAACTCAGCCCATCATTCATTTCTGTCTGATCACAGCTTCAGTCTTCATTATCTTTCCCATAAGCAAGTTCTGCAGCAATAAAGCATCTCAGACCTGCAACTCCTTACACAGTTAGAACACGTTCCTGGGAGATTTCACAGGAATCGCCAACATTTATTCTGCCGAGACAGCTTTGTGCTCGGAACGACACAAAGTCCTAGTCCTCTCCAGCGGACTAGGCTGGAGCCTGCTCCTGAACCCCGCAGTCACCCCAGAGCCACGCAGCTGTGCAACCTCCCTACGCCAGGCGCTCTGCCTCCAGCGCAACGTCCCGCCTGCTCTGCCAGGGAACCAGAAACTGCGAACAAAGCGCTTCTCCCAACACAGCGCGGACCCTCAGTCTCTACCCTTCCTCGCCTTACCCTGCCCCAGGCCGCGTCCTGCCCCGCGGGGCTGGGGTCCCGCTGCGGGGCACCGCGCTGCCACTCGCCCTCCCGCCGTGGGCGGAGCGCCGCGCCCCGCTGCCTGCTGGGCGTTGTAGTCGCCTAAACACCCCCCCCGCCGCCACCAGCCCCGCCGCGCCGGGCAGCCGCAGGAGAGACTCCACCTCCCACAATGCGCCGCGGGCCCCATTCCCCTTCACAGCCCGTTTCTCCCGCACCGGCCCAGTGGAATCCGCTAAATTAATAGCCGCCCACCTGCCCCCCCCCCAACCCCGGCACACCGCTCCCACCTAACGAGGCGCGCAGGCAGCTCCGCAGTCCGGCCCGCCCTCCCCTCGGCACCCACGACTCTCTTCACCCACGAGGCTCGGCCGCGGCCTCAGCCGCTCGCAAGTCGGGTCGGGGAAACTGCGTCACACCGTCCGAGCGCCCCCCGCCGCTGCTGCTCCCCTCATCCGCCCCCGCTACCGCGCGGTGCGCCCCCGCCCAACTCCAGCCCTGCCCGCCCCCCGAGGAAACCCGCCGAGGGGCCGCGGAGCACCCGCCGTCCCTACAGGGCCCCCGGGTACGCACACCGCCTCTCTCCCCGCCGCTTCCGCACCCGCCGCCCTCCCCCGTCACCGGGAGCCCCGGCGGCGCCTTCGGCCGAGACTCTATGGTGAGGGGCAGGAGAAGGCGCCCCTGCTCGGGAGGCGACGCCCGCCGGCGGCAATACGAGGCCGGCGGCGTCGGGTGCCGGCGGTGGGCGGGCGGGAGCGCACGGCCCGGCCCCGCCGCTACTCACTGACAGCGGCGGCATCCGAGTGCATTTTCGTGCGGCGCACACACTGCCCTGCCCGGCCCGGCTCCCTTTGCCCCTCTCCCAATCACAGAGCCCAGCCAGGGACACCTCCCGCCCCGCCCACCGGCGGTACCCATTGGTTCGGGCTGGCCTGAGAGGCCGCACGTCCTGCTTTCTTATTGCACGAAGTTCCTGCCGTTCCCCCTCTGCCTGCCCCTCACCGCCTTCCCCACCCGCTCCGCGCCTCCCATTGGGCTCCGGGCAGAGCCGCCCCCGCCCCCCTTCGCTCTGACTGGCCTTTGTCGATGCCAGTTTTGCCTGGCCTTGAAAGCGCGTGCAAAGAGCAGCACTTTGTGTCACCTGCGCCTCCGATTGGCTACGGAGCGCCAAGGCCGCGCCCAAGCCCCGATACGATTGGTCAAGCGGCGCCGAGGGCGGAGCGTCGGGGTTTGCCCCGCCCTCTCCCCGCTGAGGGAACGGCGGGGAGCGCTGGGGTGCCCCTGGGCGAGAGGCGGTGGGCGGGCGGATCCTCTGGCCGCAGCCGCCGCGGTTCCCCTCCCGCAGCCTCCGGGCGGCGGCAGCGCCCCGTCCCCCGCTCGGGGAGCAGGGCGAGGGGGGCAGCGTCCTGCCGGGGTGAGCCCGGGCCTCTGCTCGCCCCTCGTGCCTGCGCCGCTCGGGCCCGCGAGTGTCGCGCGTGTCCCGGGGCAGCTGCCGCCGCCTCGTCGCGGCTGGAGCGGGTACCCGGGGCAGGGGGAGGAAGGTCGCTGGACGACACCGTCCCTCCTCTCCCTTCTCTCTGTGAACCCACCCCCATCGCCAACTAGTTCAGAGATTGGTTTCTCCCCTCCTCCTAAGGAGAGTTTTGCTGCTGACACCAAACTGGGAGGAGTGGCTGACACAGCCCAGGCTGTGCTGCCAGCCAGAGACACCCGGACAGGCTGGAGAGCTGGGCAGGGAGAAATTGAATGAAATTTAAAAAGAGCAAGTTTAAGGTTCTGCATCTGGGGAAGAACAACTCCATGTATCAGTACAGGCTGGGGGCTGATCCATTGGAGAGCAGCTCTGGAGAAAGAGACCTGGGGGCCCTGGATGACCGTGAGCCAACAATGCGCCCTTACAGCCCAGAAGGCCAATGGATGCTGGGATGCATTAGAAGTGTGGCCAGCAGGTGAAGGGAGCTTCTCCTCCCCCTCTGCTTTGCATTGCTGAGACCCCACCTCACTTTTTAAAAAAATAGTAATTGCATCATAGACTAAAGCAGTACACACTAGGTTCACTTTTTGGGTAGTTCTAACATCATACATGCCAGACATTCACATCTGTGTATGTGATCTCAAGCTCTTATACCCAATAGGGGCACCACTGAGTTGCAATTCATCTGATCTGTTCTAATTCTGGATTGAGAAGAACAATTCCTTTAGGGGTGGCTGCTTATTCACATTGACCATAAAAAGCACACAGCCTGCTAGTTCAGAAGAAAAAGGCATTAAACAATAAATCTTCCATGCCTTACACAGTTGTAAACCAATACAGTTCTAAAGAAAGGTAGCACAGAAAAACGGTGTCTGATTCTCTCTGAAGTTGGGAAGTTTTATATAGTTTATATATCCCCTCCCTTTATATTGCTCTAAAATGAAATACTACTCAGCTTTACAAAGCTGAGTCTAGTTCCTTAGACTATAGCTTCCCTAACTACTGCTATCCATAAGTGTAAAGCAAATAATACTGTAGGATTGACAAACAAAAGTTGAGAAGTATTTCTGAATAGTTGAATGCATAAGTATAATCCTTGACCCTTAAAAACTAAATCTGCAAAGAAATCTATAGGGTGCAAATATTTGAAAATATTTTGCATTTGTGGGTTGTTGAAGGTTTTTTTTGAGGGAGGTTGGGTTTTTCATTTTGTTTTTTGTTTGTTTCCCAGCTAGCTGACTATCCTGATGCAGCTCACTACAGAGACATACAAATCCTCCCATCAACAGCTAAGAGGCATACCAAACCAAGAACTGGAAACTGGAGAGGGGTAGGAAATGCATTATGCAATTTACCCACTGCAAGATCAAACTTAGAACTGCAGATTTTAATTATTATATTTTTTATTGAGAAATACTATAACTGCTTTTTTATTATTGTGTTGCTTTTTAAAATTGATAGCTAAAATTGCAACCACATCAAAACTCATCACAGGCTGCCAAAAACACTGGCTAACAGGAGAAAGAGAAGACATTTTCTTGGTTTTATCTTCTTCACTGGACAAAACATGATGGAAACATAATATAGAAGCATCTGAGGCAGAAGAGAATTGTACTGAAAATAAAAACATTAGCAAAGCAGAATTTATCACACATTAACAAAGCAGATAAAGCAGCAGCAAAGCACAGTACAGGACACTGTAAGAAATGAAATTATTAGCCTAGCAGAAGCCCAGCAGTCACAGTTCTAAATCGTTTTCAGGTGTGAAAAAGTAACTGCTACCCCAGCCAATGCAAATAGCTTCATGGTTTTTCACTCTCAGTTAGAATGAAACACCTCAGCTGTGCCCTACTCTTCCCTGGTATCAGCAGAAGAGTACTGATCAGGGATAAAATAGGACCTCAGGTGGCAGAAAGTAGCAGCTGCATATTATATAACTGCTTTTAAACCACTCATTAAACAATTTGGCTCATTTTAATGGTCCTGTCCCATCGACTAATACCCTGTTGAAGTAAAAATGTTTGTTCTGTTACACTTGCTCCACAGACATTTGACTTTGACCCCAAGGATGTTTTTGTAATACTCTGAAAAAAAATAAGTAATTTTACACACAAGAGAAAAAAACCCATGTTTCAGGGCTGTTGATATCCTATATTTAAATCCTCACATTGGATTAATTTTTCTCAGCTTCAGTTTGATTTTTTTTTTAAATATAATTAATTAATAATTAGGAGTATCTAAGCAGCCAGGCTTAAGAGAGCAGCTCAGACAACAGAACACATTATTTAGAAGTCATGTGTGTATATATACATATATATGTTTGTAAACAAGACCTTTTACTGACACCAAAAGTTCAAACCTTTAGAAAATAAGGTCTACTTTATACATTTCAACTTCTCATGATATCTCTGAATGCATAAATATACCCATAAACTTTTTCTTTCATAACATAGTATCTTATGAAAGCTAAGATGAAGAGAGTACAATTAGAAAACAGCAAGATTAGTCACACACCCCTGCAGCAGGACCTGTTCTAGCACATTTTTTTCATAGTTTGAAATGTAGTGATTGCAACTGGGAGATGTATTGCACATTTTTCTGAACTGTCCAGATACAGAAGATTAGATCAGGGTGCAGATTCAAGGATGAATAAAATGTAGTTTTAGCTTCCAAATTCAAACCCCAATAGTAGAAGCAGTATATAACACATTTGTGGTCATAGTTTTTCTTAATCATTCTGATAAAATAATGCAAATGTCAACAAATACTTGCTACTCATTACCTTTGCATGTAGTGTTTTCTGATATTAGGCATGGTGAGGTGTGGATCCACTGACATTAAATTACACAAGCTACTCAGAAGAAGAGAATATTCAAACTTTAGATATCTTCAATATATATGTGAACTTTTCTAGTGAATCAAACATTTCTAAATCCTGTGAAAATTCACCCAAGTATGCTCACAGACTTTGAAGGTTACACAGAGGCAGCACATAGTCTGCTCTGTTACACAAGTCACTCTTTGGTCTGACTTCTTGGAAAACACAATGATTCTATTTTTTTTAATTGTTAAAAAAATAAGGGTTTTTTAAGCTTTTTATGAGTATTATTTCCTGCATCTCACATGAATGAGATGCTCACATGACAAGGTAATGGCAGAATCAGCCTGTGGAAACTGTGAAGTAATGTGGCAAGATAGTATTATGTTTCATACAGTCTATGAAAAGGCAAATTTGGAGCTGGACATGTGTCAGTGAGACTGAGAGCATGCTGCAAAGAAGTGAGGACACTCAAAGCTGCTACTGCAAGCTGGGAGAAGGGAGAGACAGGGACTGCTGGTGTTTGCAGAAGAAAACTGCTGAAAGTGCAAGAAAGTCACTTCTATCACTCTGAAATCTAATTTATCCTGTCCTGATGGAGAGTTACATAGAGAACAGTTCAGAGGATTTCCAATCCTACCTAAAGGATGTCTAAACTGGAATGTTTAATTAGACTTCCTTGGCTTGTAAAGATAAACACAGCACCTCGAGGTGAGAAGTAGTTCAACAATGGCTGGTTAACTAAGAGAGTCAGGCTTTGTGGTGGCTGTATATTCCTCAAGTGCCTTTCAAGTATTCTCTGTCCACAACGATCAGTGCAGTGTTTAACTCTCAGAAACAGTCCTAACAAGAAGGGAGCACACACTTCAAACACAGTTATTGCATATCTCCCCATTAACACACCAGTTCCAATCTTATTTTGGAAAGCTCAAGGCCAAGCATTTTATTGCAACAGCAGCAGGACAAAGTGCAGCATGTATCAACAGGTTGCCTACACTGCCACATTATTTTTTTTGCCTCAGACATCCAAAAAAATGTGGAATTCAGCTGAAATTCCCTGTTCACAATGGTTACAGTGAGCTCAAATAAGGAGAGGAAAGAGGTCATATATGGATCCTAGAGAAAAGTGCATAGATGCATTCAACTCTGAAACTTCAAAAAGTTCAAGAAGTTATTGGCAAAGCAAGTTCCCACCCTTGCTTTGCTGTGTACAAAGCAGGTATCAGTTTATCAAAATGAAGGCATCTTCCCTCTCTCAGTGATGACAACTCATTAAATGAAGAATCCCCAGCTGTTACACAGACATTTGCAGTGCTATGCAGCATGGAAGTTGTGCATCCTTAAACAATGGAGGCTTTTTGGTTACCAGTTCAGTTCCAGGAAAAACCCTTTTCTTGTTGGTCCCAACAATAGGTTATTTCTTTCACTCTAATTTCCCCGTTTAAAATATTTAGGAGTGCTCATATGAAAGTGATGAATATGCTCATAATTATGTCCATCTTTATAAGATCCAAACCTAAGAAAAATATTCAACAAAGCAAAACAATTACAGCATGTTTTTTTGAAGGTTAAACAAATTAAATTTGTAAAAACAAATTGCATGTTTTAACCCATGCAATTACAACATACACTTACTACAGTATAACTAACAATTCTTCTGAATGTTTGAGAGTTTATTTCAGAAACAGGCTACAATCAACCATCATCTGTGTACACTATCCCACTAAAGGTCTTGGAGTATAATGGAGACATTAATTACAGTGATTGGATTAGAATCATAGATGTTAGGGGTTGGAAGGGACCTCTGGAGATCATCAAGTCCAACCCCCCTGCCAGAGTGGGATTAATGCCAGACACTCTACAAACAGAGCTCCAACTGACAAAGGTGAGTGGTGACATTATCTACTTAAATCCTATGCTATGTTTTTTCTACTGACTTCAGTGGAGAGACAATTTAACCTCCCATAGTATCCAAATAGTCAACAGCATTGTTAATATTGTACATCTTCCTTTTGAAAATTATGATAAAAACTTTAATTTTTCATGCCATATTTAAATGTGGAAGTTCTGACTATTGACCATTACAGTACATAGATCTGCAAAAGTCAAATGTAGTACCTACTCAAAATACCAGTGCTAAATACCATGTAAGAGTAGCATCACTGTATTTCAAATGAACTATAGTTACATGGAAAAAGTTAAGCTTGTTCTTAAAGAGTATAAAATACTCTGCATGGAAATCAACTGACAAAAATCTGAATGTGAACGATGACTTTGGGCAAGCTTCATCATGTAGAAATAACTGGGCAGACTCCTCCTTAGACAGGAAACCAGTGACTGAGTGGTAACTAAAAAATGAGTAATCTCAACTGTTAGGTGGATATAAAAAATTAATATATTGTGATTATTCATGTTTACTATAAGTGGTAAACCTGTTGTTACTTGAAATTGTCTCTCTGTGGCAATGTCCTGACCAATGTCTCCCACCTGAAGAACAATTTTGTTCCTAGACTTCTCCTTCACAAGCTGTCACATGCATCATCCCCTTCATATTTTCTGAGATACACTGACCTGGGGTTGAAATGGATGTCCTCAGGAACTTGGCTGGGATCAGTGACAATTCTGTCATTATCAACATAGTTATCTAAGTGATCTGGGATCCTAAATTTGGCCATCTGGACTTCTGAATCACTTAAACCACCATGAGATATGCGGGCATAGCCCAACCTATCAGATACAAGAAGAATTAGTTTGAAGAAGTAACTCAAGGCCACATTCTTAATTCATTTTCCAAAGAGTTAGTATCTAACCCATCAACATAACTTTCCATTTCTGTGAATTTCACCTTCAAAAACCTTAAAGCACTCTATAAACACAAGCATCATAACATAATGTCTTAAGTAGAAAAACTGAGAAAGACTAAGTGCTTGACAACAAAACTAAGTTCTAGATCTAGAAACCTATATTTTAAATTACAGTTCTAGAATATGCAACTTGTTTCAAAGAGATTTTCACTGAAATTCAAGAAAGGAATTTAAGCATCAATTAAATGAGTAATGAGAAAAATTAGATTGCAAATGGGGGCTTTGTTGTTTTTTGTTGTTGTTGTTTATTTATTTACTTTTATTTTATTATTTAAAACCAACAAATAAGTTATGCACTTCAACATACCTTATTACTCCACGATACATAATATAGCTACACCATCTGTCATGATCTGTACTGTCAATATCCTACCAATGAAAAAGGAAAAAAAGTTCAATAATAATGTATTGCTTTAAAGCTTATTCCTTACAACTAAGCTTTAAATCAGCAACACAACCAATGTGTAAACCTGCTGCAGAAAATGTTTTACCTAAAACATTGTAATAAGGTAGAAAGAAAAAAAACCCACTGTTAGATGAAGCCAAATCAGACAACTTTTTGAGATGATCTGACAGAAATCCAAACTGCAGAACTCATTTTTAAAACAAAAGAATCACAGAACTAGAGGTTGGAAGGGATATTTAGAGGTCACCCACACCCAACTGCATGGTCAAAGTAACTTCAAGCAGGTTGCTCAGGGCCTTATGCAGACAACTTTTTAAATATCTGCAAGGATGGTGATTTCACAACTTCTGAGCCCCTGTTCTAATGCCTGACATCCATAACTGTGATTTTTTTTTTCCTTCTGTCATCTAACTGAAATTTTCCTCATGGTGTAATTCCACCTCTCTCTAATGTGTCATGAAGTAACTGATGATTGTATTTGAAAATGTGCATGTATTTTCTTGTATGCCTGTTTCTAAGTTACCAACTTGAAATATTAAGCTGAATGTTTTAAATATATATTACCTCTAACTGCTAAAAGAAGCAGTATTTTTACATTACCTGGACTTTTCCATTTTCTATTAATTCAGTATAATCTCTGGATCCAGGAGCTGAAGTGATGTATCCTAGAAATATAACTTGCTCAGAGCTAGTTTTCAATAGGTTTGAAACAGCTATAGCCTGGAGTTTTCTGTCCAAGTCCTCTCTGAAAGGAATGGAAAAGATTTTAACATATATCATAAATATGTGTTTATATAAAGACTTGAACATACATAATGTATATGCATTTTAGCTTAGTATCTATAACATAGTAAATCACAAACTAATCTGGTACCTTTTTTTTTTATTTTATTACCTTTTTTCAGTATTAGAGACTATAAAAGTTTATAGAAAGCTCAGTGATTCAAAATGATGGCTCTGTTCAGTAAAAGCCACATGCTCATGGTAGCTGCAGTTAGGGGCTCTCTTCCTAACCATTACAAGAATATCTTTTTCTATTACTGTTTTGTTTTTAATACTGATCTCATCACTAAGAAATGTGAATGTAGGTGCTTTGGTTATCTGAGGCTTTGTCTCTGCCTGCACTTGAGATTGAAGTGTGCCAGCACAGCATGGTGCATAACAAAGAGATCATAGGCTAACAAAAAATTTAATGATGGACAGATCATAGTAAATACAGTCTTTAAGTCTGGGTCACAAAATTTATGATATATAACTTTAGAGCTACATCATCCCATTAATAGTACTTAGTGACATTTGGCAGGTATTCTGTGTCTCTTCAGCAAGATTTGCAGAACAGTTCCAACATGACCAGAAGTGATAGCATAAGTGAAGCCTGGTAAAATACTGCATTGGATCCCATTCCCTGTCCTTGTATTTGTCATAACATAATGTAAAGGCAATTCTCTTTCTGTGATCCTTCATGTTAATAACTTTAAACAGTTGTGTAAAGCATATTCTCTTCTATATTTTGGAAGGCTAGGCTAAATACTGTTGAAACAGGGAGCTGATTTTGCAATCTGTAGCCCCAGACAAAGACAAGGATTTAAATGCTTTCTAAATAGCAGCACTTCTGCCTGAAGAAAATGCATTAGGGAGAAAGAGCACACAGACATTAGACAAAAAAAACCAGAAGCCTGACCTAGGTATATGTGAAGTTACCTGTTCAGCTATCTGCTTTCTCCAGAATTACACCTCTCCAGAAGATGGGTACTTTTAAATGACACACATCATTACATTCCCACATTTAAACAAGTCTAGTTTTCCAGTGTTCTATAGTTTATGTCATCTTAAGCAGCAGATGAGAAGAGATGCAAACCAGGTAGTTATGTATGCCATTTCATTACAAACCCATTCACCTCAAAACCCACTCTAATTTGCACTTGTTTTCCATGTGTATCCTCCTCTTTTCTCCTCCATCTTTATCTCATCTCTCTGTGAGGAGGGAATACAGTGCTATTTTCTCCTCCTTTGACAGTCTCTCAGAAAGGCAATTCTAATCATCTGTGTGAGGCACAGAATGAAATTCCTTTCTACAGTTCAGATTGGGAGTTGTTTTTGACAACTATATGTGGTTAGTAAAGGGGAAATCCATAAACAATTTGCAGTGTTGGAGCACACCTTCTACACAGGGGAAGGAAACAGGGAAGCTCAGTATGGGATAATAAGAATTCCTACTGCTTTCTGAGCAGGTACTTTGTGCACCATATTCTGCATCCAGTCCATAAATTAGCCTCTCCATTAATTGTAACATATTTTAGAAGTCCAAATCTTACTACACAACCACAAGCATACTAAATATTGCAGCAAATAAAACAGAAACAGCAGCAGCTATTGAAGGGTACAAAAGAAATCTCAGAAGTTCACAAAGTACAGCTAAGTTACACAACTTGGCAAGATCTGTAACAAGAAATTCAATACACACTCTTCATTTCCAAAGTGGGCAACAACAAAATCAACCAGTTTCCCTGTGAAGTTGACAGTCATGGAGATGGCAGGTGCAATCTCTCCCTCTGGAGATGGAAGGAGGTGATGGGTAGATTTTACAATTGGATACCTTGATAGCACCATAATCCTACATGAGAAGAGGGAAACAGTTCTCAAACAAAACAGAATTTTATACTACCAATAATTAAAATGTATTTCATTAGAAGTAGAAGCAGGTAGAAATACATCTTCAAAGCAGAAAGTTTCCCATTTTTTCATTTCAGATGATGACTTTTTTTACATTTCAGATGATGACTTCTGCCCTGTTCTGCATCACTTAAAGACACAGGCTCTGGAAGAGGAAAGTTACTAAATTCCCCTCACATATGGCAAAAATTATATAACCATTGCAACACCACTAGGAAGTTGGATCTATCACAGATATCTGCATATCCCCCTGAAAAAAAACCCACCATATAAGCCACTCTTTTCCAGAGGCAAATATATTTTAAAAAAATAAATAAATAAATAAATAAAT
>VYZU01010925.1:27339-61712 GCA_013401355.1 Ceyx cyanopectus
GAATTATGTTACATCACAGTAAGGCAGCACAGAAGTTTTCAATATAATGATCTTACTTCCATTTTCACTTTTCCTGGGGCAGTTCCCTACCCAAACTGCAGCAAGAGAAAGGCAGCATATTGGACAGGAGGAGAAAGCAAGAAATAGCACCTGCACCTGAAAGAAACCAGAAAACAAGCAGTTTGCCAGAAAACCAAGTTGTAAGGTAGAAGCACAGCTACAATTACACAATCTTATGGTACAAGTCACGAAATAAGCAATGGGATGGCATCAAAAAGACAGAAACTGTATTCTCAGATGGAATATAAACATATAGTGCCATCAGCTGAGACAGGTCCAGTTTAGTTCTCAGTTTACCAAAGAGAAAGTTAGGGCTGCCTCTGTGTTACTACCCAGTGATGATGTCAGGTGAATTAATCACCAGCATGTATTTCAAAGGAAGTGACAGAGAGGGATTTAGGAGAACAGCTCTTGTCAAAGCATTGCTCAGGAAAGCATTTGACACTCCTCTACCACATGCTTGCTTTGTAGGACTTAAAAAAATAAAATTCATTTCACTTAGATAACTTTCTACAGGCCCCTCAGAGTGGTTTCAGAATAAAGAAAACTGCAATAAACACAATGGAACTCTCACAAAACACAACAAACTGAAACCCTGCATGTGATTGCTGTAATATATGAAAAGCATATGGAGAATGAGAAGCTGGAGTGACAGAAAGTGGTTGCAAAGACATTTACAAAATCTAAAACTGCTGGTGCAGCAAGCCAAGCACAGCATTCAATAGTTCTTTTCAAACAAAACACAGGATAATGCATTGCATTTTCAAATGCATCACACACTTAGTCCACAATGTTTGGCATTAAACAGAATCCCTGAAATACACACTGAAACATATTGGTACCTATTTTCCACCTCCCCACCTTCATCAAGCAATCATATTGCTAAAACCTTTTATTTGCTCACCTTAGTTCTTCCTTATTGGCAAATACCTGACAATTATTTTTCTTCCTCTCCTGTTTGCATGTTTTTGACACTGCAGGCTTATTGACATTCCTCCACACATGCTGGTGTGTCCAATAAGGTTTCCACATGGAAATGCAGCTCAGGTCTCATACACAGACTAGCTAGAGCATCAGAATGCTGCACTATGATCCTCAGAGCAGAGCTAAATAATGCACTGAATGATGTTAGAGTCCCAGAAACAAAGCCTTCATACAGCTCTGAGCTCCCAGAAATGACATTGTTACCAAAGGTACTCCAGTGATACCTTAGGGAGTTGGCATACAGGTTCCCTCACAGCCCAGACTGCAGCCATGCTGTGATGGGAACTAACAGATCTCTTCCTCAGCTGTGGGAGTTATCAGACTTTTTTTTTCCCTTTACTGAATTCCATTTTCTGTCCATATTTTCAATTTTTAACAGTAAAGAAATAAGTAATTATTTTTTGCATATCTCCTAATTTTTGCATGGAAACTCTCACTGTAGCAAATCAAACAGCAGCTGAGCATTTAGAAATCCTCCTGGTACACAAGATACACTTTAAACATCTGGTTGAGGCTAAAGCAAGCATATTTGTAGTGGTTGACAGTCATAAAGGTACCTAAAAGAAGATGGGAGCTTTCTCTGGCATAAATCCCTCCAGGTACAAACTTATAAGCTGTACACCACACACAGAAGAATAACTCCAGAACATAGGCAAGCATGGCTGTACTCATGGCTTTCCCAGGATGCAGACAGCTAATGAAGTGTCCAGACACTTGAGGCCACACACACATGGCAAACACACCAAGAATGTTGCCTGCAACAGCAGCACTCCAAGTGTGCAAGTAAAGGAGACCAGCTGAAGATGCTAAACCTGTGAAGGAATAGAGCAGAACAGTGTAAGTCACAGTCAGTACAGTATCTGCCACCTTCTTTCTCACATTCTTTCTAGGAAAAAAAAGAGTCTGGGAAATCTAACTGTGCTCTGCAGCCATGAGAGCTGCTTCACCAATAGGACAGTTACTCCTGATAGCCAGCAGGTAAATGATCAGGGCAACTGACAGTTTAACCATTGCCAACTCTTGTGCCTTTATTGTGACTTTGCTGTTATTTGGCTTTTATTTTGGTTCCTGACTAGGAGAAAGTCAGTTTGCATTAAATCTCTAGTCTTCAAGGTCATGGAAAATGGATTAAAAATTTTGGCTTGACTGCTCCAAACAAGAAGGTGAATAAGAAAAAAAACCAACCAAACAAAAAAGCCCCAAAACATAACTCATCATTTCCTTTCACCTCTGTATTTTGGTATGTCACAATTTATTATTAAACATTTGTAGGAAGTACAGCTTTGTCTTCTTGATATAAACATCTACAAACACTTAGAGAATGCCAAAAAAAAAAAAAGCAGCAGATCCATGTTTTGGTGGATTGTCTTAATCTGCTCAGGATTTGCACCTACCTACAAGAAACCAGACAAAACTGATGACAGAAGACCAGCTCCAAAAGGAAAGCATCAGTCCATGAGCCAGGCCCAACAGAACTGTACCTCTAATGAAACAAGGAAAAATAAATCATACATGCAATTTTATAAATAGGTGGTGTTGAAAAAGAATGTACAGACATACAGACAAAGATGCTTGGTAATATTTTGTCTTTTCTTTTAAAAAGAGCTTAATTTAAGCACGATAAGTGTTTATCCCACACCTTGATACTTTTTCTCCCCTTTGCTGGATGCAAAAAACATCCAGTTGGAAATGCTGTGAGTTTGTCATAACGTGTGAGCTGTGTTCAGTAGCAGAAGCACTCCAATGAAATAGTGAGTACAGAAGGCAAAAAGAACTCAGAGAAAATGAGGGGGAAGAATTCAACCCAAAAAAGAATTTTTTTCACATCAAATAGGGGATCCTACAGCATCTAACATTATTATCAGTCTTGGGTAGCTCTTGTGTCTACAAATTCCAAATTATTAACTCACCTGTCACTACAGGTAGTTAACTCAGAATAACTACTCTGGTATCTTTCTAGATTTTGGAACTGGGGTGAGCAACACACAGCACTGAGTGAATTCTTACTAAAGAAAATCTATACAGAAATGTATCTTTTAATATTGCACACACTTTTGGTTTTTTTTAATCTGTCTGTTTGAGCTTTGAATTTGTCACCCACTACAACACTGGCTTTTGATCACAGCTTTGGTTACATAACAACAATAATGGTAATAATAACAACAACACACTTACCCATATGGATTAGGATCTGGGCCTGTATGTGGATGTCCACTTACTGCCCATCTAGAAATTAATGAAACCTCTCCAAATATCCACAGGGTGAGGAACATGTGGCTGCCAAAAGCAATCCCTGACAAAAGCCAATGAGGGTGGGAAATTGTCACTTTAATTGCATTACCAGTTTTGTTTGCTTCTTGTTTCCTCTTGTCTCCACCTAGAATAAGAATAGAAATACAGTTGAGCAAACTGTCAAATCAGAAAGGTTAACTGAGAAAAAGAAATAGCCAAGATCACAAAGTTACCAGAATAAGTTAGTCTCTCAGACACAAAAACTACCTCATCTGATCAGTTGTGGAAATAAAACCAATAAAATCTCTAGTAACATTCCCAGGTCTGTCAGGAAAAGCTATTGGCCTTAAGTGTACAAAAATGACAACCTGCCCATAGGATTATTCTTCACCCTGCTGCAATTTAAATAATTAAAATGGCTTTGAAAATCAGCAGAAAAGTTATTAGAATTTGTTCAGAGGATTCTGTTCTCTGAAATTCTAAACTCTGATAAGAACAAAACCTGACACTTCCCAAGAAACAGAAATAAACTCCCTTCCTTCCCATCTCCTTTTTCCATGTGCTTTAGATCCTCTCCCATCTAAGGAAAGAGCAGAGCCTTTAATTGCATTGTCACCTAGGAGGACGACAGATTCCTTTCCTAACCTCTTGCAGTAGATTCCCTTTCTAATTATAATGAAAGTTCAGGCTTCATTTATGTCAGGTAATGCAAGTCTGCAAACAATACACACTATGCCAGTTTATACTCATGCATAGATACAGTCTCATCTTTCAATTCATTCACTCAGGTTACACTGAGAAGGAAAGAACTGAGGATTTAACATGAGCTGCCTTAACTAACCAACCCAACCCCACTGTCTTCCTTGGCCATACTCCCCTTTACTGTCAAAGGTTATGCACCAGCAGAGAAACCTCAAAGAGCAGACTCAAAATAACAAAAATATCACAGATATTTCATGTTGGAACAGAGATAACTCATTCTGGTGTTATTGGTCTAGGTTATACCCCTGGTTGCATCACTGCCACACTATTGATACTGCAATTAGTTGGCAGTGCCAACACCAACTCACTACAGCTTGTATGAATTCTGATACCAATTCTGCCATGTTATGGACAGATGGTGTTATCCCATGGTTTATGAAGTCTGAAATGCTCACACCTCAGGTCTAAAATCAGATTGCACTGGGAAAAAACAAATAAACCAACTAACAAAGAATGAAAACCCAGTGACACATAGAGAGGTACACCTGAGGACACTTTCACAGCAATATGCTTACCTGAATAAATTCTCTCCAGTGCTGCTATAAAACCAATTGTCAGTATGACAGTATTGGCAGCTTGGGAACTCCAGACTGGGTTTAGTGATGTAAACCAGATACGAAGAACAAGGAGCATTATCTTGCCCAGCATGAAGCCCCATATCCTGATGAACCTTTAAGAATCAGTTTTTGAAACAGTAATGCATTTAAGGAAAAAAAAAATAAAATGAAAAAAAAAAAAAAGTCAGTTACAATCTAATCAAAAGAAGAATTTCACACCAGTAAAAGAAATTACCTTTGTAAACTGTTTCCTGACCACCATGTCACTGTTTGAACCAGCAATGAGGAAGAAACACCTGCAGCCAAGATGAGCAGTCTAACTGAAGCATTTGGTGCCTGGTAGGATGCTAAGCTTCCTACAAACAAACACACACAGAGGTTGATTTAATGAGTGATAGAGATCAGGTAATAAGGATTTCCTGTGCATTAGTTCAATCTGCTGTAATTAGGATGGCTACACCATTCAGCTGAAAACAAATGACACTACACATTTTTAAACAAAGAAAAAGCAGTTATGGATAGAAACTGGGTGTATTTGACATTCTATCAGTTATCATATTCAGGACAAGAAAAATAACATGAAGCAATTCTCAAAGTCTGCAGTGATAGCCTTAATTTAAGTAAGTAATTTAAGTAAGACTTGTAAGTAATTTAATTAAGACTTGTAATAAACAGCAGGAGAAGCAACACTGTGTTGCTACCAGCTAGTTTTGCTAAGTGAGTATGAGTCAAGCATGAAGCCACATTAAGCAATGAAGGCCAGAAAAGGAGCTGCTGATTCTGGCAAGGAATGCTAAGAATCCTCCAAGTGTCTATTTGTTCATTCTGCTCAGAGTAAAGATGCAAACTTTAGAGCAAAGTTGGTGAAATGAAAACAAAATATAGTGAAGATGCACTTCCATGGACTGCAGCAGAGGCTGCATGTACAATGCACACAGATTTCTGTTGCTAAATTGTGCTGAAATCTTCTTTCATCACTTGTGCTAGCCAAATTAAAGCAAGCATGGGTTTGCCTACTTAACAACAGACACACCTTTTGTTGCTGAGCAAGTACACCCAAAATGTAAACATCTATCTATTTAGAGACCCAGTTTTCCTGTGTGTTATCTAAAGACCATAGATTCAAATAAGCACTACCACAGGGTACAACAGTTTATTGTTGTTAGCTGGTTTGGTTTCTTACTAGTGAAGTAGTAAACACAGCAAGATGATTGGAAGGACTAATCTGAAATAAACATGGTAATTTTTGTGGTACTGTGGTATCTGAAGGAAGGCAGGGTGCCATTTGAAATGCTTCAACTTGTTAGAAAGTAGAAAGCAATGCACTGAGCACTGCTGCTGAAAGCTGAAGTTTCTGCTTACTGAAAAGCTGCTTAAAAAAATAAAGAAGAAAAAGTATTGGGATATGATGGCAAGAGGAGAAAAAGAAAGAACATGATAAAACTGTTCTTCATCTAAACCGATGATGGCAACAAACTGCGTCCAATTCTAGTATCTTTCCAGAGATAAAGAATTATTTTTTATAAAAATCAAGGAGGTAGAGTAAGAAGAGTTCTGTCTTCTAAAAGTAAGAAAGGAAAATCATAAAGTGATTCCTTGATTATCATGTGATGTTGATGAATCAAAAGGAACTGCTGCTTCTGAAATACAGCACTTAGCAGCAGCACTTTCCCTCTATCCAGGTTGGAGACCCTTGTCTCCCCTGAGCTCATCCAAACGTTGCAAACTGATTTAGCAATACCTTGCTTCTGAATGTGGCTGTAGCTGCCATTTCACTCACAGATTACTTTTATAATAGCCCCAAGATGTTCTGTAACATCTCATCCATACCCATGGCCACAGACACAGAACTGCTACATGACAACCACCTGCTCTGCAGATCTCTTTGCAATACTGGAAACATTTTTCCTCTTGGGCATGACTTGTAGATATTCTATTATTCTAATAGAAAAGCTTTTAGAAATAAAAGAGAAATGAGACTTGTCTTTAATTACACAGCACTGGTCTAAAATCCAATACAGTGGATACAAACACTACTCCTCTGACAATATCTAAAACCTTTAGGAAAAAAAAAAGGAAAAAAAAGCTTGAGTTTGGGAGAGCAAGAACCTCTTATTCCTATTTTCAGTATCATCTGAATTTTGAGGCAATTTGGAAAGTTTACTCTTATGCCTTTATCCCAAGATGGAAATAATCTGTAACTCACTTCAGTACATACTTACCAACCATAGTCAGCCTTAGAAGGGCTAGAATGTACTTATTGTTAGCCAGCCTCCAGAAAAAGCCAATTACCAAGAGTACTGGAGAAAAGAAGGCAACAGCAAAAACTTCCAGACCCGTGAGTGCCAGTGTCTGAAGGGGGAAGTAATAGATCATTGGTGGCAATGCGTGGTAAAGAGACCAAGAGATGTAGCCTAAAAAAAACCAAACCAAAACAAAGAAAATTAACAAAACGAATACATCACAATCACATATCAGTGTTTTCAACAGCTTGGTTTCCTGGAGATTACTTTAAAACATACAATTTTATATTTCCAAATGCATGCAGACTGTCAACTATTTCACAGTAGTTGCATTGACAAGTCACTTTCCATTGAGAAATATTTGCTCTTTCACGTTAATAAAGCAGTTTTCCAGAACCATGGGAAGAAAACAGCCCTTTCCCCACTCAAGGGAGTAGTTCCCCCCCAGCGTGCCCTGCCCAGCACGGCTCACCCCGGCTCCACCAACCCCTGCACGAACGCTGCCCGAGAGCACCGGCAAACCCCCGGGACAGAGGCGCCCGGCACCGGGAGGGAAAACAGCAGCCAAGGATGAACGCCCAGCGGTCACCATTTACCCGGTGAGAGCAAGAGGAGCTTTTCGCCGGCAACACCATCCCACGGATGCGAAGCCCCACTCGGGGCTGCTCCGGTCCCGGTCCTGCCGCGGGGCTGAAGGAGCCCAACCGGCTCCCGTCCCGTTACCGCGGCCCCTCGCAGACCCCCAGCCCCCTTGGGCGGCACCGCCGCCACCTACCCAGGAGGCTCTCCGAGAGCACGGCTTTCCACAGGGCGAACATCTCCCCCCGCGATGCTGCCCTGCCCTGCCCGGCTGGGGCTTCGCCCCTCTCGCCCGGCGCTAAGTCCCGAGTGCCCGGCGCTAAGTCCCGAGTGCCCGGAGCTCAGTCCCGAGTGCCCGGAGCCCAGCCCCGAGTGCCCGGAGCCCGCGGTGCCGCCCCCGATCCTCCTGGGGGAGCTCGCCCGGCACGCGGCGGCCGGCAAAGAGCGCCACAGCGCCGCCTGGCGGAGAGCGGCCGGCAAAGAGCGCCACAGCGCCGCCTGGCGGACCGCGGCTGGCAAAGAGCGCCACAGCGCCGCCTGGCGGAGCGCGACCGGCAACAGAGCGCCACAGCGCCGCCTGGCGGAGTGCGGTCGACCCTGCGCCGAGCGGCCCGGCGCTGAGCGGGGAACCGCCGCCCGTGACCGAGGCTCCGGGGCTGCGCGGCCGCGGGCAAAGCCGGAGAGGGGGTCTGCCAGATAGGCACGGTGCTGGGGGCGAGGGGCGTCTCCAGGACCCCGCCGTTCACACACCAGCCTTGGCACGCCCGCCGTCGCTGACAGAAATGGCAGCTCCCTTCGGCCTCTGGCTGCCAAGGTTCCCTTTGATTCCTGTGCTTTGGCTGGAAAGGGAGAGGAGCGACCTGCAGAGTGCCTGTGAAGCAGCTGAGCCCCAGCTGAGATCCGTGGACCCAGTGGCTGTGTGGTCACAAAGGTGGTCGGTCACCAGATGTTTGCGGTGGCAGAGCCCGCACCGAGGTGGCGCTGCAGGTAGAGGATGGTTTGGTGCCAGGTAACTGTGAAAAGACCAATTAAACCAGACATTTCTTCATGGAGTTCAGCCTGGGTGGCCAGAGTTTGTTCTTCACACCCTATGACAAGGATGGTGAGTAGATCTTGCACCTTCATTGCTATGTCACCAAAGGAGCCTTTGTCCGTGGGCTAATTGCCCCAACAAGTAACAAAACCCAGGCAAAGGATTTTCACCTGACAGGCTGGGGGGGAAATGAGGAGCTGCTCACTTGCTAGTCACATAAACATAGCAAACAACAAATAAACATAGCTAACAAATATAGTCTTTATAGCAGACTAAGGACTTCTGATAAGCAACCCTGCCTACAAAAGGCAGAAAAGAAGCATTCAGTTTGCTGAGATTCCTGGGCTGAGGTGTGAGCCACTCTGTTAATTTTAGAAGAAACCTTGAGATACATGAACCCAGCCACTATCACTGCTGCCAAGTTCTGGCAAGAGGATTGTATTAGCAAAATCTGAATGTTAAAGTTTATTTTTTGGCATGAAAAGCAATTTTGTANAGCAGTTTTCCAGAACCATGGGAAGAAAACAGCCCTTTCCCCACTCAAGGGAGTAGTTCCCCCCCAGCGTGCCCTGCCCAGCACGGCTCACCCCGGCTCCACCAACCCCTGCACGAACGCTGCCCGAGAGCACCGGCAAACCCCCGGGACAGAGGCGCCCGGCACCGGGAGGGAAAACAGCAGCCAAGGATGAACGCCCAGCGGTCACCATTTACCCGGTGAGAGCAAGAGGAGCTTTTCGCCGGCAACACCATCCCACGGATGCGAAGCCCCACTCGGGGCTGCTCCGGTCCCGGTCCTGCCGCGGGGCTGAAGGAGCCCAACCGGCTCCCGTCCCGTTACCGCGGCCCCTCGCAGACCCCCAGCCCCCTTGGGCGGCACCGCCGCCACCTACCCAGGAGGCTCTCCGAGAGCACGGCTTTCCACAGGGCGAACATCTCCCCCCGCGATGCTGCCCTGCCCTGCCCGGCTGGGGCTTCGCCCCTCTCGCCCGGCGCTAAGTCCCGAGTGCCCGGCGCTAAGTCCCGAGTGCCCGGAGCTCAGTCCCGAGTGCCCGGAGCCCAGCCCCGAGTGCCCGGAGCCCAGCCCCGAGTGCCCGGAGCCCGCGGTGCCGCCCCCGATCCTCCTGGGGGAGCTCGCCCGGCACGCGGCGGCCGGCAAAGAGCGCCACAGCGCCGCCTGGCGGAGAGCGGCCGGCAAAGAGCGCCACAGCGCTGCCTGGCGGAGAGCGGCCGGCAAAGAGCGCCACAGCGCCGCCTGGCGGACCGCGGCTGGCAAAGAGCGCCACAGCGCCGCCTGGCGGAGCGCGACCGGCAACAGAGCGCCACAGCGCCGCCTGGCGGAGTGCGGTCGACCCTGCGCCGAGCGGCCCGGCGCTGAGCGGGGAACCGCCGCCCGTGACCGAGGCTCCGGGGCTGCGCGGCCGCGGGCAAAGCCGGAGAGNCGCGACCGGCAACAGAGCGCCACAGCGCCGCCTGGCGGAGTGCGGCCGACCCTGCGCCGAGCGGCCCGGCGCTGAGCGGGGAACCGCCGCCCGTGACCGAGGCTCCGGGGCTGCGCGGCCGCGGGCAAAGCCGGAGAGGGGGTCTGCCAGATAGGCACGGTGCTGGGGGCGAGGGGCGTCTCCAGGACCCCGCCGTTCACACACCAGCCTTGGCACGCCCGCCGTCGCTGACAGAAATGGCAGCTCCCTTCGGCCTCTGGCTGCCAAGGTTCCCTTTGATTCCTGTGCTTTGGCTGGAAAGGGAGAGGAGCGACCTGCAGAGTGCCTGTGAAGCAGCTGAGCCCCAGCTGAGATCCGTGGACCCAGTGGCTGTGTGGTCACAAAGGTGGTCGGTCACCAGATGTTTGCGGTGGCAGAGCCCGCACCGAGGTGGCGCTGCAGGTAGAGGATGGTTTGGTGCCAGGTAACTGTGAAAAGACCAATTAAACCAGACATTTCTTCATGGAGTTCAGCCTGGGTGGCCAGAGTTTGTTCTTCACACCCTATGACAAGGATGGTGAGTAGATCTTGCACCTTCATTGCTATGTCACCAAAGGAGCCTTTGTCCGTGGGCTAATTGCCCCAACAAGTAACAAAACCCAGGCAAAGGATTTTCACCTGACAGGCTGGGGGGGAAATGAGGAGCTGCTCACTTGCTAGTCACATAAACATAGCAAACAACAAATAAACATAGCTAACAAATATAGTCTTTATAGCAGACTAAGGACTTCTGATAAGCAACCCTGCCTACAAAAGGCAGAAAAGAAGCATTCAGTTTGCTGAGATTCCTGGGCTGAGGTGTGAGCCACTCTGTTAATTTTAGAAGAAACCTTGAGATACATGAACCCAGCCACTATCACTGCTGCCAAGTTCTGGCAAGAGGATTGTATTAGCAAAATCTGAATGTTAAAGTTTATTTTTTGGCATGAAAAGCAATTTTGTAGCTGTGAACTAAGAACTAAAAGCCGTTTTGCTGTTGATGTGTAATCCTAAATTTTATTAATCTTTGTACAATACCCTACAAAACTGCCAACCATATTTTCTCATGTGTATGATGTGCAGTTTCTTTCCCTTGCACTTGTGAAACTCCAAATCCATAGGAGTAAACTATAAACCTCTGAGACCTGTTAAATATAACCTATTGCTAGCAACAAATGTCAGAACATTTGGGGGGACAGAATACTAAGGAAAAGTTTCTCCAAGTAATCTCACAGTCGAGTACTTCATTTGCCCTGCAGTAAGATGGGGTTTGGCTAGCCACAGAAACTGTTGAATTTTCGTTGTATTTAAAATAGATATGTTTCAAATGTTCACAAAAGAATGGAAGTCAACCCCTCTAGGGAAAAAAGAATGAGACTTGTAGGTTTAAGGACCTTCTTTCTCTTTTCTCCAAGTTACATGTAACTAAATGCCTCTTTGATTTTCCTCATTTAAGAAAAGCCATCCCAGAGTAGTCGCCGAGTTCACTTATCACTGGTTGAGGGTTATCCAAGTGATGACAGCATCTCACCTCTCTGTGGCATGACACAAATGGAACTTGTAAAGTGAGAACCTTGGCCACAGCAAACCCAGACCATGGCAGCTTCTGTAGCTGCCCAGCAGGAGCTTGGGGATGCAGGATGTGTTCAGCCAACAAACACCTGACAACATTTTGCAACACCTTTTGTAATTGAGTATCTTGCTTCATGGTTCAGAGGTGAAGAGCCAGTAAAACTAGACACAACTGGAATCATGAAGCTGACATGCTTGGGTGGCTTCCACGAAACTCAGAATGCAATGAGAATACTGCACTTACTCTGTATTCTGGGTGCTCTGAGTTTCTTAGTAACTACTGTTCAGCTTCAGACATAACAAAATTACATTCCAGTTTGCTCTCAGGTTGACTCACAGATAAGCATCAGAGCAGAAGAGGAGGAAGGTTTCAGGTGTAATGTGTTTTAAAATGAAAACAGACATATCTTAAATATAGAAGTCAATGCTCACAAGGTGCTTCATTACACATATATGTGTAGGAATGCTTTTCACTATTTTTTTTTTTCTAATTCTTGGACTGTCACATGTATACCTGATAAAAAAATAAAGCAATAGCATTTGATCTATACAGGAATACATTGATAGGAAATCTGCAAAACCAAGATAGCATATTGCAATAGGACTTTTCACACACAGAAAAAGCAGCATCTTTATTTTGGGATAGTATTTAATATACCTTTATTCTAAGGCAAGCATAAAAAAAAAATCTGAATTAAACAGAAAATAAATTACAGCCCCATAATTCTGTTGAATTATGACAGGGGTATTGACAGGGGTAAGCCTCTCTAAAGCTAGTGATTGTAAAAATAAATGCTTTATTTGTGTTCAAACTATAATACAAGTGTGTTTCGAAAGCCAAAATAAACACAGGGAAATTAAAAGAACTGTCAGACACCTGAGTAAAGTTATTCTTGCATATTAGCAAGTAGAGGTGTGCCTGAAGGGGTGTGATTCAGAAGTTCCAAATAAATAGAGGGCAAAAAGCATTAAAGTATGAAGACAGAATTCAGAAAGCATCTCTGGAAAACATCTGGGACAGCTGAGTTTACAGTTAGGCACCTGCCACAGTGGAAAGACAAAGACTTGTGAGTCATTAGTTACCTCTTCTGTTTGCACAACAGCTTCTTAATTGTTACCTTGATACCTGTTATTCAAAGCTCTATATGTATATTCACACTCAACATTAATTTGGTTGTTGTTTTCTCAAGGTTGCCTACAAAATACTGTTCTTTTGTTACACCTGGGCTGAAGTGTTACCTCAGCTCTTGTACATTAGCCCTAAAACATGAGACTAATAAATAGTAAGATTCACTTTTCTAGTAAAATGTTCTGTGGGACATGATACATGAACATTGCCTCAGAATAATTCCAGTAATGTTCTCTGTGTAATAGGTCTTGATTAATTTCAGCATGGATTAGAAATGGCAGATACAATTGAGTCTGATTACAGGAAATCAGCACCTCTAACCCCATTGAAATCAGTGTTGCAGGTCCTTACTGCAAGAAATGACTCATAAAGCTGTTCAGCCCAAGAGAAGACAAACTCTGGCCATTTTACAGCCTTCTTCACACTGAGAAGTGGAAAACCTGAAGCATGAACATCTGATAATTGACAGCCAGTTCGTTTCTACTACATGATTGGCCAGACCACATGTAAAACAGAAAGACTTTGCCTTTAGTGAGTGTGGGGAACCTCAGGATCCTGCCAACCCTGCAACGTTTTCTGTTCTTCAAATAGCAGCCAGAGCCTGGAAACCTTCCCCAGATTAGTGAAGTCTCAGCTCCTTGACCTCTTTCTACTCTGACAGTAGAAATTTACTCAGCTGATGATTGAGCTTCTTATTGGTCGTTGTCATTTTGGTATCTCGTTTTTTTTTTCTTTATGTGTAAGGTTGGTTTTGTTCTGGGAGGGGTAGGGTCTTTCTTTTGGTTTGTGTTTATTAATCTGAAGCACTAATATTTATAGGTTTTCATCAACTTCTATTTTTATAGCCCTGAAATACTTTCAAGTAGATCTTAAAAACAAAGAGTGTTTGAGGAACATACTCAATTGTGATAAGCAGCTTTACTTTGAAAGTTAAAAAGTCTAACCTGATTTTTAATAAGCTGTTTTGAACAGGATGGTGCAAGAATGAAAGCAACCCCTACCCCTGGGCACACATATACCCTGTGAGGAAATTTACATTCCAGTGCTTTTTATTTTATGACCAGTTTAAGTGGAACCAGCTAAGAACTGCTGATTATTAGGGACTCACTCCATATGGAACTTTCTTGTGTATTGTATTTTTTGGAACAGCACTTAGCAGTATCTTTTAAATAGTTTTTATATAGATTTCAGTGATACCTCAGCTCACAGAGATATTAGGTACCATTTTAAGAGCTGTTTTGGACATCACTTTTGCCAAACCTCCACATGAAGAGCACATTTTGCAGTGGCAAATCCCAGTGGTCCAGTTTGCTGGCTTAAGTGAGACAATACTCTGGAGAAAGGGGCTTCAAGCATCCAAGACTTCTGGAAGCTGGAACCCTTTTTGGACTTAAGAAAATCAACTTACATCATGTTTATTATGAAATAGAGATACGAGGTTCTGCAACAGGAGGAGATCTAACCGTGATCTCACAAGCTATTCATTTCATGATAATGTATTGCCATTTCTCTACTAAAAAATCCATGTCTCACTGTAAAACAAAATAAATCAACATACAAAACATAAAAGATATAACTTATTAAAGCTAAAATGCAGAATAAAACTCAGGTTTACATGCTTTATTTTGGGAAGCTTGTTAGAGAAGAGCATCTCATTTCTCCTTTCAGAGAAAGTGAAATTTTTTTCAGTATTCCTGAGGGAACAACCTACCCCCCACCCCCGAACTCGCGTTTTCAGTATAACTTTTTCTTGCAAGATTATTTTTGATTGATTATTTTTATATTGGCTTAATTTACTTCATGTTAATATTGATATTAAAACGTCTTGATTTACTCACACAAACATCACAGTATCAAAATCAAAGTAGGTAAGCAATGCTTTTCACCCAAAAAAAAAAGCCCATAATGGAATTTACTGCTTCTTTAGAAGAAGAATTCATTAAGTTTCTAGCAAATATTTTCAGTTGGTAGGACACACACCAGCGCCCAACGGTGTTGGGTGACTGATGAATAAATAGCGCGGCCTGTGCCCGGGTTTTCTACCAGAGCCGCCCACGGGGAGGCGTCAACTGCTCGTCAGTGCCAGACACGGCGGGACGGAGCATGGCAGTCTTAAGGTAGGAAGTTGAGACTTTATAATTACTACTGAAATACAAGCTTCCCTAAAGCTTGCTGCTCTTCAAGATCAATAGACAGAGAGCCTATAGAGATGGCCTGCAGCCTGCAGGCTAGCACAACAGAGAATTGTATTCTCTTTCTGTGGTGGATTAGCCTGGTTTTACACATTGCACCTTCAGTGTCCCTCCTGGGTGTCTTTAATAACAAGGTTAGCACTGTGGGTGATGAGTGAAGGGTGATGGGCTCTGGGCTCTTCTCACAAGTAACTAGTGACAGAACAGAGGGAATGGCCTCAAGCTGCACCAGGGGAGGTTTAGACTGGACATTAGGAAAGCTTTTTTCACTGGAAGGGTTGTCAGGCACTGGAACAGGTTGAGTGACCATCCCTGCATGTGTTTAAAAGCTGTGTAGATCTGGTGCTTGGGGATGTGGTTTAGTGGTGGACTTGGTAGTGTAGGGTTAATGGTTTGACTTGGTGATCTTAAAGGTTTTT
Source organism: Ceyx cyanopectus (assembly GCA_013401355.1). Lineage (NCBI taxonomy): Eukaryota > Metazoa > Chordata > Aves > Coraciiformes > Alcedinidae > Ceyx > Ceyx cyanopectus. Next base: position 42,559 of record VYZU01010925.1, read on the forward strand.
TCTAACCTGGATAAAGTTGATGATTCTGTGATTCTATTATTCTCATACATACCCTTCACACACAAAATACATTTCCAAAAATCCTACCCACAAAATCATTCTTCTCTATCTTTCTACATCTTTCCCCTGGATCAGCATGAGCTTTTATGTGTATGAAAATGCCTGCCTGATAATGGGAAGCTTCTTCGTGGTTCATCTCTCTCTCTACTTCCATTCTTCCCCCACATAACAAAGCTATAACTTTTCTCAATTACACAAAATGGGTTTTCATCACTTTTTTTGTATTATATGCCTTGCTTCTAGCCCTGTTTGCTCATTACTGATTGGTACAATGGCAAGAACTGTCTTTTCCTGCCTAGAAAATCCTATTACGTTTTGGCAAATGCTGGAAATGGTAGTTAATAATAATTAATAGGGTTTTATTGGCTGAGAATGTCATTTGCTATCTGGCTGAGATGTCGTCTTTTGGAGTTTATGGACCCATAAAGCAGTTACAAAAATTGGAGAACATAGGCAAGAGATTACTTCAGGAGCATTTGCCAGGATGCTATATAGTTGTATTAGCTGAAATCCAATGAAATTATTGAATGTTTTATCTACTTCCAATATTGTAGGCATTGTCATTGTACTTGCAAAGGATGTAAAGCAAAACTGGGATCCAATGAGAAAGAAATCCTTTCATCATCTAGTCCCCAGTAGGCAACCTTGAAATTTAATTTAAATTTTTAATTAATTTTCCATATTGAGTAGTATTCTTGTTTGAAACCTTTGAACAATAGAGTGACAATCACGGATTTTAATAATAGATTAAGATCTGAGCATTATTCAAGGAAATAGCTTTTATCTGTGGTTTCTGATTAATTTTGTTTCTTCATTTTTATCTTGCATACCTTTCATGCTAATTTTAAATCCCCTGTTTCTGAGGAATTTCTGCTTTAGCTGTAGCAGAGTATTGCTTATTCACCTATTTGGAATTAGTTTGCATTGACTACTTGAATGAAAACAAATATAACTCCTTTCAATTTCCAACTTTTTTTACTTGAGAATCAAATAATTATGGATAACATTGATATTTTAAAAAACATTGAAATATTCAGAATCTAAAAGCAGACACAGTTACGTTTGGTTTGTTTATTTGGTGCAGGTTTTTTTATTATCCAGTACCATGGTCTGGCTGGAGCTTTAGTGAGGGTAGTTTAAGAGTGGTGCTAGAGCAGCTACACGTGATGCTTTCATCCCAGAAAATGGAACCTTTCCTTTGTGAAAAAGGAGGGTTTACAGGGTGGAAGGCAGGGGAATGTTTAAAAGCACTTTCAGTGTTTGCCTATGTAAAACAGGCCAGCAGCTTGGCTTTTTGCAAGTGTTTTCACACACAGTGGTTGTGGCAAGCTGGCCTACATTTCTCAGGGGTAGGAGATGTGTGAAATGCTTGCAAATAGCTTGGCTGCCTGGGAGAGAGCAGAGCAGAGGGCCTGTTTGAAATCCTGCCATGTGAGTTTGTTATGGCCCTGACTGCAGCTTGGAACAGAAGCCTCATGCAGAAATGACTGGATTGATTCTCTTTGGCATATATTGCATAGGAATTTAGACAAGGGTACTGATAATGGTCCCTCTGGCTGCAAGGTGCATGGTGCAGACAGCCTACAAGTGGATCCTACCAGAACCTGCTTACCCAGGACAGATTTGGATGGGTTTTTACTATGCAGCAATACATTACAGCAGTAAGGATTGTCCTGAAGAAGACATTGGAATAAATAATTCATTTTGAACAACTTTGCCAGTCACAAGCCAGTAGCAGAAAATGCCCTTTGGCTTAGGCTCACCTAATAGGGATGCTGCCAAAAGGGGCAGTGCTTCTCTTGTGCCAAATTTAGAGATGGTGAAGCACTGTGGCCCTCCAGATCAGCCCACTGCTCTAGCTGGGTATCACATCCCTAAGGAAAGAAGAGGAAAATAATATCCAGCCTTTCTGAGGTTATGCTAATTACTGTAGCATAAAGGAGGGAGAAAGCCAGGCTTGGATAACTGGACAACACCCTAAACCCATTAGCATTTGCAAGCTTAATTAAGCCTTTGAGTCATGGTGCTGATTAAGTGCTTTTGAAGATTTTTCTTAAATAAATGTTTGCTCAGGTAGACCAGTGTCATTGCTTATTTCAAGTAAGGACCCAAAAGCATAGTTAGCTGAGGATGGTCTAGTACTAGCAGTTACCTGGGTAGTGGAATCCAATGTAGATGGTGGGATTACCTCCAGTCTTTGTCAGAGCTAGAGCTTTCTGAGCCTCAAGTCCAAACACATGTTCTTCCCTCTTTCAGCCCTTCTCTGTGAGCTGACAATGGTTCTTTTTTTCTGGTGTATAAATACCAGTTGTAAATAAATTCCAAATTGTTTCAAATGAGTCTTTCAGCTGTATGAAGAGAAGAATGCTGAATGCCACAGCTCCCTGTTTGTCTTCCTCCTGCAATGGGTCCTGGAATTCCTGCTGTGGAACCAGTTCCCTGTTCCAACTCAGCTGGTTATCAAAGACCTTGAGTGCTGCACTTTTTACCAGTCACTTATGTTATCTTGTTTGTTTTATAAAGGGCTAGAGAGCTTAGTGAGGAACCTAGTCTGAAAATAAATGTAAGACAATTCTATTCTTTCGAATTTAATAGTCAGCAGGAAAAAGCTGTTTTATTTCAGCCAGTGTGATAGTTGAAATTTGCCAGGAGTGAAAATAACAACCTCCTAATCTCTTTATATTTTAATAAACATACTTAACATAATCTGATCTGAAAATGTACAGAGATCCTGCTGAACACATCTCACTGCTATCCATGCAAGAGTACAGTGCAGGCTCTGCCATTGCCTAGGAGGACCACCCAGGTAAAATTATACTCATGTTAATAAGTCCAGTATTAATGTCTTTCATCATCAGGGACTTTGGAGAGTTCTCTGAGAGATCACCAGGAAGCTGCATGTTTCACATCAAAAGCAAGGTGCCACTCAGCTAAATAACTTGTCCTTTTGTTTTTTTCTCTGAAGGAAATATATAAAACATGGCAGAAGGGGCAGGTCACTTGGGAAGAATACATGGAGGTTGTCAGACTGTGCACATGCTTTGGTAGGGGTTTGGGTTTTTTCCTTTATTTTTTTTTCTGAAAAGTCTCTCAAAAAAATAAGGTTCTCAAAAAATAAATGAGACACCTCTCAAGGCCAAATTAAAACCTAGAAGGTTTGAGAGGCTTTCTGGGGACATCTGGGCAGTGTATTAACAGATAATCTGACAAAGGAGAAGTTTTTGGTGACAAAATGATAAAGTTAGGAAAAAAAAATCTCAATATTGAGAGTCTGAGTAATAAGCTTCACTGTCACGGGGAAAATACTAACTGCATCACACAGTTGGGTTTTAAATTATTCTGACATTCTCAGTGAAGAGATCTGAGAGTCATTTTGCATAGTTTTGCATAGTTGCAAGACATTAGATCAGTGGTCTGTGACAGCCAAAAGGCAAGTAGAACATTAACAATTCCTAGGAAGAAAATGGGGAAAAAAAAAAGATATATATCACAGATTATGTATTCACCTTGAATACTGTGGCATTTCCAGTGCACCTCAGAAAGTGCACAATAGGGCTGAGAAAAAGGAAAATTCCAGGTTCCTGAGAAAACACACCTTTAAATCATTTAATTGCAATATAGTGTATTTCTCTGCTGCTGAATGGTAAAAAAATACTAGGGTGGGAATGGAGGTTTTTCCTCTTGTCTTTGATGTTCAGATTGTTCAAGAGCAATGTCACTTCCAAAGCAGATGCTAAAATCTTCTACAAAAAACCCCACTTCTCTGAACTTTGAAGTGTTACTTCTCACCTGCACACATTTTGAGTGTTCAGCAGCAATGCTGTGTTGGTTGATTGGGCACATTAGTGAGCCTGGGTGTCTCAGAGCAAGAGACAGCTTTAAGCCTTCCTCCCAGAGCTGCATTTTAAACCTACCTTTCAGTCCCACCAGCTGCAGGCTGAGATCTGCAATGACTGCAGTGCCCAAAGTTCCTTCCTACTTTATTGTTGCATGTATGGAACTGTAAAATACAAACCTGACATCTTACCCAGCAGCAAATTCCTGCCATCTAATCACTCCCATGCTCCTGAGGAGCTCCACAGATCCAGTAGATTGCAATCATCTTGCCTAGGTTGGGGTTTCACTCCTGGCTGAGCAGGACCACTGGTCAGAGAGCTGCTCTTCCAGCCTGGCTTCATCCCTCCTGTGTTCTCCTCTGCTTCTCCCTGCACAGTTCTCACAACAGAAATCTGTGCTCCTTGTTCACTTGCTGTTCCTGCAGTAGCTGCAGGGTCTGTGTCTCCAATGCAGCCCTCAAACCTGCTTGACATCTGTACATTCTCTCTCCTATAGGGGGTAACAAGGGACAAATTAAAGCAGTCCTTCATCAAACTTTAAGGGGACCCTAAAAAACACCCTTAGGTCTTCAGTGCAATAGCTATATACACTGACTGCATGATACTGTACCAGCTGAAATGTTTTCTGCTTGGCATGGCTGATTTAGAAGATGATTTGTACATAGTTAATAATCCATCATTGATGTTTGGGCATTAGATACTGCAAACAAATTCACCCATTCTTGTATCAGTTATACTGTTTTAAATTGCTAGTTATCCTAAAATAGCTAAGAGTTGCAATTATATTTAAACCACAGAATTAAGCCAAACAGAATTATTTATTTTGGCATCACATTTACATAAAACCTAATTTTAGCTTAATTAAAAAAAAATCTAATGTACTAGAAATGGGCTTACTCTGGGGATTAGAGGGAGTAGAAAAGTACATACAGCATTCTGTGCAAGGAGTGAACTGAAAATATATGGGTTTAGAAGCTGTTCATGCCAAGATTGCATATCCTGAAAATAGAGCCCTACATCATCCCTGAGCAACTGCAAAAACAACCACCCAAAGGTCATGCACTATGGACTTTTAATTCTGAAGAATTTGAGTTTTGGCAAATGAAATCTATCAAACTCTCCACTGCACTTTCATCTGAAGACTTTTCCTCATTGTGAGGACAAGTGAAAATTGGATCTCCTCTGTACCAGATGATTGTGTAATGTCTTTATCATACATCCTTTTTGTTTACTGCAGCCAGCATCACATTATGAAAGTACCTCATGCAGGAGCTTGCTTGATTTTCAGCTTTGCAAAGCTATGCTTCTGCTGAGCAGAGGACATTATAATTGGGCTGCATTAAGAAGAGTGTGGCCAGCAGACCAAGGGAGGTTCTCCTCCCCTTCTACTCTGCACTAGTGAGACCTCACCTGCAGCACTGTGTCAGTTCTGGGCTCCCCAGTTCAACAGGGACAGAGATCCACTTGAGGGAGTCCAATGGAGGCTCTGAGTGAATCAGGGGCTGTACTCAGACACTGCCATAGCAAGCTGAACACATTAATCTTAATTAAAATTTAATTAAATTAAAAAGAAATTAAATTTAATTATCAAATTAACAGCTACCCTTGTGAACACTGCTGTGTTTAATACTTGTTAAGAATGTGGTGGAAAGCCAAAGAAGTTTAAATTGTTTGATGGTAAACCCAATTTGCTTCCAAGTACATTAAAAAAAAAAAAGGATGTCCTCTAGAAGATATTATCTAGATGCAACAGAATGAAAATATATTCCATTTAGATATCATATGTATACACAATGTTACTGTGAGCAGAGACTTTAAACCTTTAAAACAACATTAATTGTGTATAATATATGCCTTTTATTTTCTCTTCCAGGAAAGGAAAAGAAGATAATACAAATTATATAAAATGCTGTATTTGACCATCTAAAAAATTGAGGCAAGACACTTCAAATGAAGTGTTGTTTTCAGATCAGGGGCTTCTGATAATCATATGAAATGTGATAATCATATTAATTGGTAATTATGAGTTACAATATACAAAATGAGGATTGTCCAAACACTACAGTTTGTGAGACTGGTTCTGAAATAGGCATTACCTTGTCAGCAGTTCAACAGCATGGGGTTAAATATTCTGCTGTCTGTGGCCTGTAGTAGCTGGTCCCCAGTCAGTCAGTATTCTGGTGGGGAGCTGAACACACAACACACAAGATGACATCATACCTACAGCAATAATATATATATATATAATTGCTCACAGCAATGTGCACCCAGCAGTACCAGTCAGCACTGGCAGAACCAACACACAGCTGCAGTGCAGCAACTGCCCTGAGACTGAGAAACAGAACAGCCACAGACAGGAGCAGAATCCAGAGTTCCAGTCTATGAACAAATACCTGATGAGATGTAAGAAAGTTAACTGGGACAGCAGTGACTTCTGCAGTGAATGTCACAAAGTAGAGGGAGTCTCACTGCCCAGTGAAGTGTCCACACTGCACAGGTGTTGATAAACTCATAGTAGTCAGCTCCTCAGATGATCATTCTCTTGCACAATTAACCAACTCGTGCAAGTGTGCATTAAGATTCTTGAGAAAAAAAAGTTATTATATCCTTATATTAATTGAGAAAATCTAGTATTAACCCAAAGGCTGAAAAAAATAAATAAATTGGCAAGCTTATTGTTCACTAGTCCATCTTCTAGGTGTTGCTATTTCCACAAGGTCCCAAGCCTGCTCCTGCCTTTTCTCACTTGGAGGCTTCTCATAAATACAAAATTTACATCAATGCAAAAGAAAAAGCATTTATTCTTTTTACAGATGGAAAAAACATCACTACAGGAATCTTTTCCAGCTGTAGCATCTAAATCTTCTGCTTGCTGTTCCTTGAATAACTCACAACTAAGAACTGTATTTTCATGATAAATGTACTCAGTGTTGTAATAACACACAGCAATAGCATTCTGTCACACGTTGTGTATTTTCAGAGTTCTCTCATCACAGCCCCAAGAAGCATTCTCTATAAGCTAAATTTTTGGTAACTTCAAGATTAGCACATTTTTATTTTTTTTTTTCAGATCAGCTTTTCTGAAAGCAATCTTCCCATTTTTATTATTATAAATAGTATTTGTCTCTTTAAGCACTGCCATCTTCCCCCCCCTTTTTTCCTCATTTCAGATAATTGATCTGTACACAGACACCCACAAAATAATCTTCTCATCCATGTTGCTCTGATGCTCATCCACTAAGTCAGTAAGGTCTTGGAGAATTTCATTTTGGTAGGCAAGTTATTTTTCATCTCCAACAAGAATGTCAGGAATGCTTTTATGCTGTCAAATCACCCTGGCTTTTGCTCCCCTCATGCCAAACCCCCAAAATAAACACAATGCTGTGAGAATATGAGAATCCCTAATGGAAGGCAACAATTTGATTGAGACAGAGCAGACAATGCAAACGTTAGCAAATGCTCTTCAGTAATTTTGCCAACATAGCTCTTTTTTTTTTTTTTACAGGTAAGAAAAGTATTTTCTCCATAGACATGGGGGTTTTGTCATGGCATGCAGAGTGAGATAAGGCTAAATACATAAAACCTAATATTAGCAGTCAAGATACCATTCAAACTTTAACCTAAGTCAGATTTAACCTCCTGCATTTCAGTGCATCTGCAGGTTCATTCAACTATATTCTTCCAAAATTACTGTCTGAACAGCCTCAGCATGGGCAGGTCAGAGACAGAAGTTCAGAGATGGCTGAATATGCAGCTGGCACTGTGGAATGGTTTGGAGAACCAGTGCAGAACACTTCCTTCCATGTTTGCCTGACTTCCTCTGCCCTTCTCCCCCAAGGAGCTCAGCCCTGCCTCCAGCTGTTACTAACCCAGCTGCTGCTTCCTGCATCCTTCAGACAAAACAGAGAGGTAAACTCTACAGGTAACTTTTAATTCAAGTCTTGAACATTTCAGAAGATTCTGACATTCTTCCCTTCCCAGTACATGTGATTGCATTTATTTACATATATTTTTACCTTCTGCTATACATTTGTAGCAGTTATTGCCAGGTACACTCTTCATTCTTAACCAAGAGCAGGGATGGTTTATAGTCATGACCTCACAACAGCCTCACTCGCCATTTATGCAACATTAAAAAAAAAATTACATCTAAATACTTTTCATTTTTAATCTTCTGTCAAGTTGGAATTTTCTCCTCATTTATTAATAGCTTTGCCTGGCAGAAGGCAAGAAGGTGCTGATATTTGTGACTAATTCAGGTGAAGTTCAAGTTTGCTGACAGGAGAGAATTTGCTTCAGTTCTTCAGTCGGCTCCTACTCATCCCAGGTATCTCCATATTTATTTACTTTAACTAAAGAGAAGAAGAAAAAGTAGTCACATACGACTGAATTTAACTGCAAAAGATGATCTTCTACAGTGCCAAGAAGCATGATGAAATGCATTATAGTCTGAAGTGTTGAGTGGGGAGTCAGTCACAGCACAGCAGACAGCTAATTAAAGCTACTTTGGAATAAATGGGAGATGTTCGTTAATCATTATTCTTTAATGAATTAACACAGCCAAGAGGCCTGCTGTGCTAATTCTTGCTCTGCAGAATTTGTCATTACTTTGAAACAATGCAACATGTGGATGAAACAAAGACAATTGGAGGAAACAGGCAAGGAATGTTGCAATAAATAATGTGGCTGCATAATCGAGTTACATGCACAATTGGATGGATTCGGGGTAGTTAAAACACATTCAAACAGAAATCAGTAGTGCCTACTAGGAAGCTACTTGACCATTATTATTTGGCAGCTTCCTTTAGGACAGGAGTGAGTCAGAAAGTAAAATAAACAGGCTACTGGTCTGAATGGATGGTATGTGTAACTGAACAACATCACAGATAAGAAAGATGCTCTCTTGAAAGTGAATTGCAAAGTAGTCTGTAACTGAGGGCTGTCACTGACAGGGTGAAGGATGGGTCTGTATGATCCATCAGGAATGCTGACACTAGTTAGGCACCCCTTTATAAATCTATCTGCAGGTTAATTATTAAGCCCACTGTTTATTAATACCTTGCTGCAGTAGAACCAGTGTAAGAGAGCAGAATGCACAGTCCTTGTCTCACTGAGATGTCAGCAAACATAGCATAGCACAGGAAAAAAATCTCTTTTAAGCTGATGGATACTGCAATGAGGCACAGTAAGAACCTCTCTGAAAGCACAATTTGATTTCCATTTGCATTGCCCATGGCAGCTGAGCAGGCTGTGCTCAGTGCTGTTTACAGCTCTGCAGATGTGCCTTTCTTGGCTACAGAAGGGAGACAGCACCAGTGGCTGGGAGCTGGGAGTGAGGGGTAGCTCCAAGCTGGGGCAAACAAGGGCTGCACAGAGGGCAAAAATCACTGTCTCCTCTTTGCTGCTCAGGTTGCTATGACACAGAGGTAAGCAGATGAACAAAGCAGTCACACAGAATCCCTGAGCTGTAGCTTTCAATGTATTTCCACTAATGCTGTAAAACATTTCTTTTTTTTTTCATTCCTTCCTTACTGTTTTCCCCCCAAAATACAAAGAAGATACTCTTAAAAGTTTATTTAGGAATCTCCTAGCACTGCTCAGTGTGGTTCTGTTCTCCAAGCCTGAGTATAACCACCAAACAGAAAACTGAAACATAACAGTGCACTTTTTGATCACCATTTTACAGAGGTCTTTTTATAGACCTCAAATATCTAAAAATAAAATAATGAGTGCATATTCATTTTAAAGCTATAAAATCTGCTGTGGAATATGGCAAGGTTTGCAGAATGCTGCTTAAAAGTTCTGGGTATGGTCTTCAAGTGACATTTCTAGGCTATTTGTGGAGAAATATATTGAGAAACAATGTGGTGCAAATCAATGAAGTGTCAGATGATGGAATTTAGAAGCAATATGAAACTCCAGCTTCAATATTTCTTAATGTCTTATTTGGCATAGTTACATGATAAAAGAAGAAGGCTTTCATCCTTGAAATAACATTTAAACCATTAGCCAACAACTGTTTATCATTTTCATTTGAAGGCTGTGTAGATCTGTCCAAAGACAGATGATCTGGAGAAGGTAATCTACAAGCATGAAATAGACTGACACTCTTAACACCATTCCAAAGCTTTCTAGCACTGCTTCAGAACTTTGTGCTTTACTACACTCTTCTGTAGCTATTACCACCTGTTCTGCCTCCTAGGAGATGTCAGCTATTCCTACAAATCTTGTAGTGACACGACTGACAAGCCTGGACTCTGCCTTCAAACCCAAACAATTCATGCTGACTGGTCCAGCAGTGTGTTCAATGGCAAAACATTCCTCCTGCTAACATCATTTTCACAAATGCCACATTAAATTAAAGAACTTCTGGAGCGAACAGTTATGAGTTGCTCTGTCTTTAAAAAAAAAAAAAAAAAAAGAATGCAGTCAGAAAGTTGACAGTGTCTTGTTCTTCAGGACACTACATTCTTACTCTGCTCTATAGTTCTGTTTTTCAGTGAAAACAAATCTCAACACTGCTGCCAAATACTGTTTCCTTCCTTTGAGTTTTAATGTAGAAAATGAACCTCTACAAACAATGTCTCTATAGAAATCCACTAATCCCACATGAAGAAATTAATAAAAACAACTCCCTCCCCCCATTCAAACCCATGCAGCATGTGCTCTATTTTGAGAGAACAATGCTATCTGGAACACCCCCCCCCCGCCACAGCTACAGTGCTGAGCTCACAGGGCTTTGGTGAAAGAGGTTGCTTAACATAATCAATAAACAGAAAGCTGTAAGATTTGAGTCTGGCCCCAAGCAGTATGGCTAGAGAAGAGGAATTCTGATTTGCTTTTTGTAAGATCCAATCTTTTTGAAAAAAGAACTACACTGAAATATGAAACTACAGCCCAAAACAGTGGGATACCTGTGGATACTGTAAAAATAAACTGCTTGAAGGCCAAGCAGAATGGAACCTCGGGTTTTTGGCATTGCTGTCAGTATTTGAATCTATTACACAGTTGTGTAAATCAGTGTTTTACCTTCCTTAGCTCTTTTCTCCTGTGAAAACTTGCTTGGAGTTTCTGCCTTTGGTGGCTGCATTACCTCGTATGTCTCCCTGTGTTTATTCCTTAACTCCTCATAAGTGATGCCTTTTTTTTTACGACTTTCTTCTGGAACTGGAGCAGGATCTGAAAACAATATCATCATGAAAATACTACAACTGGCATCACACACAAAAACTTGGCTACAACCTGTTCTAGAATGCCAGTTAATTACAGCTCAATCCCAAATGAAAAGGAGCATGACAGCTGTAATTTTTAAATGCAAATTTAAATCCATTGCTTTTGTATTTTTTAGTTGGTCAGACTGCTTTTGGAAGACTGGCAGTTAACTCTTGATCTTCATTTCACCTCTCAATTAAAAAACTTCAACTCAGGCTGAGTTTTTTTGCAAATTTAATTTCACAACAGACTAAACCCTGTAAATTAATTTAGAATCTTTATTTGCAATCAGAGCTCTAAAACATGAAAAAAAAAGCACCCCTGAATTTAGTTTGCAGTTAGAACACAAAATAATACATGTATTTATCTTTGTGTAAAAAAAAATTCTGAGACCTTTGAGCTGTTTCATTCAAAACCACTGTATTGTACCATATACATCTGCATGGGTGACAACACAGTTAAGAGAAATACCTAAAAGAAATGCAAAAGTCAGTGTACCACAAATGGGTAAATATTAAGATATAACACACCTTGAACATTGTAATCAGTAATTCCAGTAGGTGAAGATTCATTGAGGGAAGCACTGAATGGAACAGGTTCATAACTGGAGAGGGCTCTGTCTGTTGAACTATAATCATCTGAATAGCTAGAAGAAAGTGTTCCTACTCCAGCTCCAGGAGAAGAGGGTTCAGAAAATGACTGAGAAGGCATGTCTGAAAATTCTGATTTCCGACTGGAACGGCTGAAAAAAGAATACAAATAAATACAGAAATACTGAGTTAAATTGGAGTAAAATAAGAGTATATGTGTAGTTCAAGAAAATGATCTTATTTTAAATGGATTTGTTTCCAACCCGAATTATCATCTTAAAAAATGTGCTTTTTTTCTTTACATTGCAAAGATCTATATAATCCCTTTCCTCAACTCTCTTCCCTTCCTCACAGTCACTTAGCTTACACCTGAAGATCTCCAAAACAAAAGAGACAAAGTATTTTGCACTTTACAAGACAAAAAGGACAATCCCTTCCCCCAGGGAGTCTTCAGACAGAAAAAAAATGCATCAGACACAAATAGTACAGGGTGTGCCATGGAACTAGTGGTAGCATGAACTGTAGTTATTTTTAAAGGCCTTTTAGGAAGAATTTGCCATTTCAAACTCTCCATCATTAGAACCTGCTGTAATCGGTAGCAAATAGCAGAAGAAAAGGAGAATTAAGAGCTATCTTGGGGAAATTAAATTATGAAGGTTTACTGACTTGCTGAATTCATCAGAAACATTAATGAATTTTCTCTCTCAAAAAAAAGGTAAGATCATATAAAGAATATTTTGGAATCTGATGCCTTATATTCTAAAGTATTCACTATATACTCAGCATGGCTCTTCAAACCACCATACATGTCTCTGAAGGCCACCACTTGGTGCCACTACAATGTCTCTACAGTATTAATTTTTTACTTTAAATTTCTGTTTAGTTGTACTTCTATTTCATATTTAAAACATTTGCAATGAGGCTTTGTTTTATAATAAACATGCAGAGCTAAGCTATTTATTACCTCAATTGTATTTAAGTCTTTAAAGAATCTTTTAGCTCCCTACCTATTTGAAACTGCAAATTGGAATGACCAAAATACATTAGATGTAGTATATGTATAATGTCTATATATGTAGTAGATGTAATATATGTAATAGATGTATAATATATAGTATATTTTATATATATATATATATATACACACACACACACAATGTATATATGTAGTAGATGTATAATGACCATAAAAATGTAATGATTTCTGCTGCTGGCTTAAGAGTAGCATACATGGACAAGAATGCAATTTGAAATAATTTAAATTAAGTAAAAATTTTAAGTCATAAGGGGAAAAACCCCCAAACAACCCACCAAAGGATTTATTACTAAGAAATTAAATTTCACATATGAAGAGGAATGGGTCATTAAAGGTTGAAGGGACTTAATGGTGCAGGAGGTGATGGCATTTAAACAGGTTTCCACCTGGAGTAAACACAGCTAGTGATCATGACAATTGATTAGAAGCTGGAGGGGATGTGATCCTGTGAAGGGATCCTCTGAGTTTACACAGTAAATGTAATTCCTAAATTACACAGTAAATAGGAATTCCTAAAATTATGCTTGACGCCATAAAAACACAGATATTTCAGAATAAAGTTAAATCTTGCAGACAAAATTATGATAACCTGAATTTATAAACTAATTAAAAAATAATAAAATTATTTACAAACAGTTAACAACTCTTAGCATGTACAAAGCAGGTCTACTCCTCAGCATCCACACACTATTCTAGCTTTGATCATGAGCTTAAGTGAGATAATCTGAAAGTAGTTTGCAATTAAAACCCCTTGAGATAGACAAGGTTCTGGAAGAAAACAGGAAATAGTTTCAAGAACCTGATGAGTTTCTCATATGTAGAGCATAATGCTGTTACAGATGTAAAGGATTTAAACAAACAGCAGCAAGTTTGACCACCATGCTTCTTCCTGCATTGATATTGTTTACTGGGTTCTTTCCTTTGATAAACACTGAAATCATTTCCACCCTTTTCCTACTTCAATCAAACCGAACTATGGGAAATACTTCAGAATGTAACATCTTTCTTATTTCAGTTAAGTTTATTTCTAAACTAAGGATGCAACTGTTGCTGTCACACTACTGAAAGTGAATTTCATGAGAAAATAACATCTTAATTCACAAAGAATATATTTTGTTAAGTAAAATGTTTCTTTTTCTACTTGTCCTGGTGATGAGTTCCTACATAAAGAGCTCAAAACACATGTTTGTAGCTGGCCAGCTGATATATATACAGCTCCTTGAGAAGTGGGAGATTTGGGGTAGTAGGGGAAGGAGGGAAACTTCAGTCCTGAAGGTCTTTGAAAGCTGTAAATGCAGCTTTGATCTGTTGGCATTTCAAATGTCCTACTCAAGAATAAGTTTTAAATTTAAAAGAGTTTACAATTTAAAATAAATGTCAAATTTAAAATGTAAATTCTTACTTATGTGAACTATGCCTCTGAGCTTGTCGTAGAACATCTCCTATTGGGGAATCCTTCAGTCTCTTAAATTTCTCACTACAGACTGGCAAGTAGGAGATCTTCCCAGCCATGTATCCACACAGTCCAGCAACTTTCGGAAAGGAAAAAAAAAAAGATGGATTTATATGCTGTAGCATAATATTCAACGTAGTTTAAAAATAATATTATGAAATAAATCATACAGTATCTTGAATGAAAGAAAACAAACAACAGTTTAGATCTAAACCAAAACATACAGTAATTATCTCTCTGCTTCTCCTGCAGACAAGGGGAACTGCAAACAAACACAACTGCTGAACAGAGCTGTAGAGCAATGATCTGGACAAGGCACGAGCATCATCTCTGAAAGATGTTTCACCTCAAGTAATTATTGGCTAAAATATTAGTTTTCTCCTAATACAGAACAGCCAATGAGCCACATTTTTTAATTTAGCACAGTATATTCATACTGTTGCTCTCTGCTTCTGTATTCACTGTGACAAGACCTTAGAGAAGCTGATCAGACTGATAAGAGGCCTCATCCCACTGCTGTAACAGTAAGTAGGACATATGGATCTTGCAAGGGGGGAGGCCCATTATCTTTATGCTGTGGTGAGGGGGATGCTGCCAGGGCAGGGTATCAATCATGACTAACCAGGAGTTCCATCAAGTTGTCAGAGTGCCTAGAAGGCTACTGAGAAAAGTGATGAGTAATTCCTACAGACAGAAGAACATCCTGGAATCTGAAAATCCTTATCCAGTAAATGAAACACCTCTCAGCTTCCAGAGGGGCAAAGCAGGGAAAAATGTACAACAGAGGCTAAGGAAAACATGACTCAACTAAGTTAAATATAAAAGAGCAATTACTGTAATCAGGCATAGATGCTTGTCAGAGTAAGAATCTGTTATCAAAGACAGAGTGTTTTAATCAGCAGATGCAGCAGCACCATGCTCAGGTCAGTGACACCAGAAAGATGTCTCACTGTTGTTTCTCATGAGCTAGCTATGAGTGCAACAGTGCCTGGAATTGCACAGGCTCTTCTTTCAGAGCTCCTGGAGGAAAAATAACAAACCAAACCAAAACACAACTGCACTGCTTCCTATAATGAGGCTTCAACTGCAGGAGGAATGTGCAATTAAATGATGAGATAATTTGGACATGTAAGCTATGTCCCTGGCAATAGTTTTCAGGAAGATGCTGAGACAGTAGATGCAGCTGATCTAAGCAATATGAGAATTAAATGAAAACACTTCAACTCAGGCCTTTTAGACTCCAACTATGTCCCAGAAAGATCCCCATGTTTAAAATGTGCAGAAATCACACCAAATTACCTCCTGAAAAATAACCACAACACACACTTCATGGGTAATTATTTTTTGTATAAAGGAAAGTCCATATGCTTCCACTGTGTATCAAAAAGCTGAAGCCAGAAGTATTTTGGCTTGTAACCTGAACATCAAGACTATCCAGTCCAGTCCAGCTCCTTATTTTTATTCCTGATTTCAAAGCTTAGTTCTATTAAATAGGAGGAACGTGGCCCTTAATTAGAAATGTGTAGGAGCTACCAAGGAAATAGTAAGTATATTATTTATAAGAAGCATTTGTGTGATACCATTGTTTGGTGTTCAAAGAAAGTAAGTAGCTCTTTGCATAAACAAATGGCAGCCCCAGCCTCCCATTCATTTATCTGCTGCAACAACACTTCCTTCAGCACCAATCAGCATTTGACCCTCTTCCCACTGAAGTAAACTGTGAGAGTAACTGGCTGTATCTGGGCAGATTGGCAAGATGGCAACATCCTGTTTTACTGTCATGTCTTACATTGAAAAGGTTAATTTATTCATTTATTTTTGATTATACTTAATCCAAAATCATTCACGTGCAGTTGCTGCTTTCCTACAATTGTACACACATAATGTCCAGGAAGAAACAGCACCAGAATAGCCTGAATGGCACAAATAAAATGCAGGAATAAAGACCTTAAAATTAGGAAGGGAGGGGTGGGTGTACTTGGGCAATTAATTTAAAGTAAGCTTATACAGTGTCTACTTACAACTCTAATCTAATTATCACATGACATTTGTCAAGCAATGGAATGGAAAGCCCATAAACAAAACTTGTTGAAAATGTGCTGCACAAATTCTGAGACAGTGGATAAATGAAATCCTCCCCTTCCTGACACTGAACAGGTTCTTGCAGTAGATGCTGTCCTTAAGAAAGTGCAGGAATTCAAGCTGGGTTCGTTTTTTTTACTTACATGCAACTTTTGTAAAAGAGCCAAATCTTGATCTGTCAGTTAGAACACCTGAAAAATAAGAATCAAAGTAATTAGTAATAAGTTATTAAGAGTTAGGCTGAAAAACATCAACTTACTGATCTTTGAAGATTAGTTTGTAGTTATGTTTGTAGATAGGTTACTCTTTTACACTTGATAAAGAAAATGCAATGAAACCTAACATCTGAATTTCCCATAAAAGTATAAAAATAAGAATTACCTTATTAACTGCATCACACACTATTACTACAGAGTATAGAATATTTTTTTTCATAATCACTGAGATACTGCACTCGTCAAACAACATAAAATGAATGTGAATTTTATTTTAATTCAAAGTTTTGCTCCTTCTTTAGTTTTAGGAACTGCAATTTGTGTACCTAGTCTGAACTTGTTTCAATTACAAGCAGTTTAGCCATTATATTACTATAGCAACTTTATTAAGAGCAGAAACATATTTCATCTGAGCAAATCCAAATTAATCCAAATTACATTTACACATTACCTTTTCTAATTAAGAAACTAGTACCAAGCATGCTCACTGCAGCCAAAGGGAAAGCTGTGAAGAAGAAGAAAAGGTGCTTAAAATACATTTTTTTGTTATTTTCAAGCACATTTAACAAAACATGGAGCAGAATTGCTAGGCCTTACTAAGCTCATTTGTGTAAGAATATAAGCATAAATATAATTAACAAACTGTATATAAATTATGAGCTATTCTCAATTCCAGTTTTGAAGACAAAAACAGCACCAGTTGTAGCTGCAGCTGCCACAGCATCAAGGTGCACACTCCAAACCAGAGGAGCCTACACAGTCCTTCAGGACACAGACCAGTCCCTCCAAAAACCATTCAGAACCAGAAGTCTTGATACTGATTTAAATATGTCACAAAGTAATTAGCAGTCTGAATACACAGACATCACAAAATGGCTCAATGACTTTAACCTCCTCTAGGGAGACATTTTTGGAATAGGATGGGTAGTTTATAGTGTTCTGATGCACACAAACTGATGATTAAGTTCATAATTGAAAGCTTTTTTTTTTTTTTAATTTATTTAGAATTTTAAGAGCATAGTATTGAAATCTCCTGTGAAAGCCAGCAAGCTTCACAAATTCTGGCAGCTCTAAACTAGGTTGGGAGTCCAAACAGCATTTCAGGTACATATGACTGGATGGCACTTGTAAGAAAAAATTGTCTCCTTGCTTCAAAGGAAGATTTCAGTATCTTCAGTCCAACCCTAGGAGGTTTGCAATGATTTCTAGGCCCCACACAAATATTCCAGGTAAGAAAAACAGGTTACACAATTGAGAGGAAATACCTGCTAGTGAATGAGCATATAAATGGCCTGAAATAACTAGAAATCAAAATAATAATAGGTAAATGAAAATTGGGTTAATACATAAAGAAATTAATATGAGTAATTATTCAAGTGTAGAAAAAAAAACATGATCAACCAACAAAACAAACCAAAGAAGCTTAATCAAGAAAAAATATTTTTTTTACTGTCATGGACAAAAAAGTACTTTCTGCTTCAGGAACAAAATAAAGGCAAACAAAATAGAGACTCCACAAATTGTATCTATTTTCAGAATTTTAACAGGCATATAAAAATAAAATATGATGGATTCTCATTATAAAGCATAAAACTTACAAACTGTGTTGCACCTTTTACAAAACTCTTGTGTTTCTAATTAGTAAATGTAAATCCTACATGGATCAACATCTACTGGGATGCAATTTTAGATCACATGAGACTAATGGATTGCTGTGATATCTTGACCCAGGCCTTCTTTCTATAATGCCTCAGATAAAAACAAAACCACCCCAAGAGTGGAAGAAAACCAAGTTTACCAGAAAGCTGAGCTCACCTCTATAGCGGGCACTCTCTTCAGCACACTCCTTGAGGAGTCTCCTTTCCTCCTCTGTGGGCACATAAGGCACAGGCAATTCCCTCTGTCATTGGGGAAATAAGTTAGGAAAGAATGATCAGAACAAAGGTTTGGAGGGGTTTTCAATTAAAAACTCTCATTTTCACATTTTGCAGTCTTTGTACTTTCACATGCTGGTGCCTTTTACCTGTAAGTGTCACATGAAATACACTGCTAAACCAATCCAGTGCTTCTACAAACCCCATGACAGAGCAGAAAACAATGCACATCCCCAAATCCCAACTCAGCCCACTCCTTTTTTTCCTCAGAAAAGCCTCTTTTGGTCCTTGCACCAAACCGCTCACACCTGACAGCTCCTTAAGCCCTTTGCTGAAATATTCGCCAGCGTTTTAATGAAGTGAGCGCCGCCCGTTTAAAAGCATACACTGAGGGAAAGCGAAGCAGCTTTTCTGCCAGCGGGGGAGAAGCTTCCAACAGAGCTGCGTGACCCCCCTCCCGCCGCGCACGGCGAGCGAACACGCACCCCNTTCGTTTTTTTTACTTACATGCAACTTTTGTAAAAGAGCCAAATCTTGATCTGTCAGTTAGAACACCTGAAAAATAAGAATCAAAGTAATTAGTAATAAGTTATTAAGAGTTAGGCTGAAAAACATCAACTTACTGATCTTTGAAGATTAGTTTGTAGTTATGTTTGTAGATAGGTTACTCTTTTACACTTGATAAAGAAAATGCAATGAAACCTAACATCTGAATTTCCCATAAAAGTATAAAAATAAGAATTACCTTATTAACTGCATCACACACTATTACTACAGAGTATAGAATATTTTTTTT
>VYZU01010925.1:61880-80052 GCA_013401355.1 Ceyx cyanopectus
TGCAGATTTCCAATCTGGTTTAAGTTCTGCCTTTCAAATTTAAAGCTTTTTTTTTTTTTTAATTTATTTAGAATTTTAAGAGCATAGTATTGAAATCTCCTGTGAAAGCCAGCAAGCTTCACAAATTCTGGCAGCTCTAAACTAGGTTGGGAGTCCAAACAGCATTTCAGGTACATATGACTGGATGGCACTTGTAAGAAAAAATTGTCTCCTTGCTTCAAAGGAAGATTTCAGTATCTTCAGTCCAACCCTAGGAGGTTTGCAATGATTTCTAGGCCCCACACAAATATTCCAGGTAAGAAAAACAGGTTACACAATTGAGAGGAAATACCTGCTAGTGAATGAGCATATAAATGGCCTGAAATAACTAGAAATCAAAATAATAATAGGTAAATGAAAATTGGGTTAATACATAAAGAAATTAATATGAGTAATTATTCAAGTGTAGAAAAAAAAACATGATCAACCAACAAAACAAACCAAAGAAGCTTAATCAAGAAAAAATATTTTTTTTACTGTCATGGACAAAAAAGTACTTTCTGCTTCAGGAACAAAATAAAGGCAAACAAAATAGAGACTCCACAAATTGTATCTATTTTCAGAATTTTAACAGGCATATAAAAATAAAATATGATGGATTCTCATTATAAAGCATAAAACTTACAAACTGTGTTGCACCTTTTACAAAACTCTTGTGTTTCTAATTAGTAAATGTAAATCCTACATGGATCAACATCTACTGGGATGCAATTTTAGATCACATGAGACTAATGGATTGCTGTGATATCTTGACCCAGGCCTTCTTTCTATAATGCCTCAGATAAAAACAAAACCACCCCAAGAGTGGAAGAAAACCAAGTTTACCAGAAAGCTGAGCTCACCTCTATAGCGGGCACTCTCTTCAGCACACTCCTTGAGGAGTCTCCTTTCCTCCTCTGTGGGCACATAAGGCACAGGCAATTCCCTCTGTCATTGGGGAAATAAGTTAGGAAAGAATGATCAGAACAAAGGTTTGGAGGGGTTTTCAATTAAAAACTCTCATTTTCACATTTTGCAGTCTTTGTACTTTCACATGCTGGTGCCTTTTACCTGTAAGTGTCACATGAAATACACTGCTAAACCAATCCAGTGCTTCTACAAACCCCATGACAGAGCAGAAAACAATGCACATCCCCAAATCCCAACTCAGCCCACTCCTTTTTTTCCTCAGAAAAGCCTCTTTTGGTCCTTGCACCAAACCGCTCACACCTGACAGCTCCTTAAGCCCTTTGCTGAAATATTCGCCAGCGTTTTAATGAAGTGAGCGCCGCCCGTTTAAAAGCATACACTGAGGGAAAGCGAAGCAGCTTTTCTGCCAGCGGGGGAGAAGCTTCCAACAGAGCTGCGTGACCCCCCTCCCGCCGCGCACGGCGAGCGAACACGCACCCCGCGGGCCGGGAGAAGGGCAGGGGCGAGAAGTCCGCTGGTCCCGGGGAGAAAACCTCCCGCCGGCACCTCCCTTCCGGAGCTGCTTTCCAACAGCATCGGGAAGGCCTCAAGGGCACCGTCCCCGAGCCTGGGCCGCGGGCAGCTCAGGGCGGCGGAGCGCGAAAGGCCGACAGGGCCCTCCCGCCTTCCCCAGCCCGCGGCTGCCGTGTGCGGGCCACGGGGCCGCGGCCTCGCTCTGCGCGCAAATAACCGCAAACCCCGCCGGCCTCCCGCGCGGCTTTCGCCGTTATAACCCAGACAACGCCGCCGAGCGAACGACAGAGAGCGCCCGGTACCTCGGCCGGGTCTCCGACCTCCCCGCGGCCGGGCCCCTGACCGGCCTCCATGGCAGCGCGGGGGGGGCGGTGCCGACCCGGAAGTTGACGCGACGCCGTTGGCCGCGTAGCGCGTGCGCGGAGGAGGAGTCGGCGGCGGCGGCGGGAAACGGGGTCGGGCTGCCCGGTGAGCGTTCATAGGCCGCTGGGCTGCCCCGGGACCATTCCTAGGCCGACCTTTGAGTGTCACTAGGCTGCCGGACTGCCCCGTGAGCGTCCCTGGGCTGCCCCGGTACCGTTCCTGGGCCGCCCCGTGAGGGTCCCTAGGCCGCCGGGCTGCTAGGAGGGGTTGACCAGGCCCACCGGCCTCTCCTTAGACCTCTCGGCTCGGCCTCCACCGCCTTCCCTTGTGCGGAGCCCGCTCGGAGAGGCTCCGTGGGCAGCCCCCGGGACAGGCCGCGAGGCCGGGGCGCTGCCGAACCGCCGCTGCCGGTGAAGTCGGGGCTGTGGGTAACTGAGGGCCGTGTGCTCGCTGGCGCTCGGCAGCGGGGTTTCCTCGCTGGGAAACCCGAGGAAGGGGGGGGTGGAGGGGGTGGAAGAACCCGGAGGCAGAACCCGCAGGCAGCAGCTCAGTCTCGGAGCGTTCATTTCGATCGAGATTTTCCTTCCTGTGCTCCATCGCCTTTCCTGCCTAAAAAATGCCCCCCTCTAAAGCCTTTGAGAGCAGGCGCTGCCTCCGGAGCCGTGAATCCCTTTAAAGGTAATCCTTCCATGGCTGCGTTTGTTTTGCACAACAGCAATAAATACACGCGGGGGGATTTCTTGTCTTTCGAACTGCATTTTTGGTTGGTTGGGTTCGTTTTTCTTGAGAAATGGAAGCAAAAAGCTGTTATCCGTCCATACCCTGGGACAATAGTTATGGTGCCAGTAGGTATGTTAACTAGTTAAAGATGCATGGGCACACTGAATGTAGATAAAGGATCTTTGTTAGCTAAAAAAATTAGTTAATTTTAATCTGGACCAAGAAAGACCCTGATGCTCAACCGACTGAACTTGAAAGTGGCAGACGTTTGGTGTTTGGATTGTATTAAGTGGGAGAAAAGCAGCCTGTATCTCTGTTTCTAGCTAGTGCTGTTGAAGCTGAGGCATTAATGAATGAATTTATCAGAATCAGGAAAAGCTAAGGAAAGAGAAAAGGTTTGTGATAGTGTGCTGTAGCATTTTCTTGTAAATATTCGGTACTGTGGCTTGAATTCTCTGTGCCCAGATCTGCCTCTGCTTGCCTGGAATGCTCTGCTCCTTTTAAGCCTTTCCTGCAGTGAGCCAGCAGCTCTTCACCTTGGAATTCCAGCAGAGGTTTAATTGGTGCTGTCTGATGGCTGTCCAAAAACAACCAAAACCCTGCCTGAAGACAGGAGAAGGAAAGTCTTAGAGGTTGGAGGTATCTGAAATTAGCAGGGAATGTGGAAGTGAAATTTCTGAACTATCGAAGAATTTAAAGTTGGAAAAAGAACTTCCTTAAGAGTGCAATTTTAGAGTGAACACTGAGCATGTAAAGGACCTGTGACAGCTGAAATGGGTGTTAAGTAATAGCTTTGGCTGTCTGGAGTGGCTGCTGCACCAAGAAAACTGGAGGAGATGTGTTTCTCTGAGTATTGGTCTGAAATGATCTGGGAGGACAGAGCTAGAAACTGTACTGTGGGATTTTTAATCCATAGCTCTCATCATCCAATAAATACACGTGTAATTTGCCTGGGATTGGAAGTAATTTGTGTTACTAGGCAACCTCCATCTTTGCCTCAGCAGGGCTCACCCTAAGGAGCTCTCCCCAATAGAAGAACATCACTTATGCACATTATTAATTGCAAGGCAAAAGATTTTGGCCTCACCAGCCCACAACAGTGGGACTATAGACTTTTTTTTTTTTTTTTTTTATAAAAATCCACTGCAAAATAAATCGGTTTAATGAATATGTGACTAAGTTTAGCTTTACACTGTTGCACAAGACATTACAACAAGTAGATGTGTGAAAATCAAGAGTATATGCTGACCTGGTAAGGAAAGTCACCAAAACAACTACTGGAAGTATGATGTGCTCAAAGAGCTGGAATGGTGATTTTTTATTATTTTTCTTTTGTGGTTGCTGCTGGTGGTTTTCACTTGGCACTGTGGACAATAGAGTAAAACACAACAGCTGAGAGCTTCTGATTCTTCAGTGGCTGCCAACAGTTAACAAGGCTGTATTTGGAAAAAATCACTCTCTCCCTAATGAGGAAATAACAGTGCTTCATACCAAAAAAGAGCATTGTTGTTACTACTGCAACTGGTGGCAAACAAAGGCTCAGTTATTTGCCTGCAGCATTATGGCACATCAGCAAGAACCAAGAGTGGGTGTCTTTGTGGAGCTGATACTCAAAAGCCTCAATTAGCAAGGACTTTACCCACACTGATAATAACAGCTGTTAATAACTGGTGCTGCAGTGTGCTCTGGAAAGTGCTTTACATGTTACCTAATCCTCAGACTCTGGGTTCTGAAAGTGGTGTGGTTGTGCATCCTGTAAACTTCAGATGCTCAGAATTAAACACCAAAGATCCAGTTTTCATTGGCAGTGAGGTTCAGCTGCTCTCGTTTCAAGTTTGTGGATGTATGTGCATTTATTGGGCAGATGAGGCTGAACTCCTAGCTTGGGATAGCTACAAAATAAGAAGCAACTTGTGACGTACTTCAACAAATTGTCTGAAATTCTGCCCCACACCAGCAGCAATGGATCCTGTTTTTCTTGTTAGGTGTTCAATTACCCAATATTTAAACCGTGGTATGATTGTTAAAATAGAATAAAAAATACCCCATTCACAAAACTTTTACACTACAGGAAATGTTCTTCTGAACTACCAGTATATTCCTTTTTTTTTTCCTCTGCTGCTTTCTTGTTCCTGCTGTACAGATGATGCATATTATCTGTTAAAAGGGCGTGCAGCATGTGGTCATAAGGAATTGAGCATGAAAGGACCTTTTCCTCCACATAAACCAGAATCATACCAAGTGTGTAATCAAATTTGTAGTAGAATTTGGAGTTTTTCTTAACAGATTGGAAACTTGTGCTGGTGCATTTGTTTTTTGTAAAAAAAAAGAAAAAAAAAAAGTAAAAATTCCAAAAACAAGCAGACTTTTTACTCAGTTCGTTCTGCTTTTTGTTAAATATGCTAGTGCAGTCCTTGCAAGACAGGCTCATATTTGTCAGTGTAAAAGTAGTGACTTTGGGACTTTCTAATACTGTTTTGCATATCTGGTGTTATTTTATCATGCTCAGCATGTATTTCTTTGTACCCCCTCCTTCTGTTTTTTCAAGCCTGTTAAGTTTTGAAGCACTTCAACAGAAAAATATAGTTCTTTTTAATTACTTAAAATGTTATTGTTGCTACCGTTTCTGGTTTTATTGCCATGGGTTATCGAGTCTTTGCATTGTCTAGAAAGACACGGTCACGTTCAGCCACCAGACCTGTTGTGTGAGTGAAATCCTGACCAGTCCCGGCATCAGCTGAATTTACCTTAATGTGGTTGTGAATTCTCTCATTACCTTCTTGCCTTTCCGTCTGTGTCACTTGCATTAGCGTAGCCGTTGCAGATCGGCGGCCGTGGCAAGTACGTGCAAGCGAAGCCAAGTCTCAATGGTGACAGCAGCCGTGCTGCGCGGGGGGCGGTGGAAGCCTCCCGCCCCGCGGCCTCCCGCCCCGCGGCCTCCCGCCCCGCGGCCTCCCGCCCCGCGGCCTCCCGCCCCGCCCCACAGCCTGCCTCGGGGCCAGGCGGGGAAGCCCNCCTCCCGCCCCGCGGCCTCCCGCCCCGCGGCCTCCCGCCCCGCCCCACAGCCTGCCTCGGGGCCAGGCGGGGAAGCCCGGCGGTTCGCTCGGGTAGAAAAACAAGGCTAATGAAACAAAAAGGCGGTATCTACGCATTTGTGAAGCTGGCCAAGACACAAGAATTTGCCCTTCTTCGCTTGGGGGAAGGGCGTGTTCCCAGCGTTTCCTACAAGCGAAAGGGAGGCGGAGGAGCCCGCAGGACACGGCGCGGCCCCTCAGGCGGGACCCCCGCAAGGGTCTCATCCCCTGCTTGATGTTCCCCAGTCGGGCCGGTTTACTCCGGGCTACCTTGGCGGTACCGGCCACCCTGGCCGCTTTTAACGACAGCGGCCGCTCCTACGGCCTGGTGGCGCGGAGGCTGCACGGAGCCGCCAGCCGCTTGCCGCCGCCCTGCAGGGGAGCACCGGCCGAGCTGCCCGAGCGAGCTTCGCTCGCCGCACCTCACTCACTACCGGGGGAGGCTGTGAGGGGGGGAGAGCGGCGCCTCAGAGCGCTCGCAGCGAGGGGCCGGGCGGGGCGCGAAACTGGCTGCCGCCTCGGCCTATGGCAACCGCGGGCAGCCGGCCCGGAGCCGCCAATCGCGGGCTCGCCTCCTCCCTCGCGGCCTCGGCATTGGTCGGGGGGGCGGGGCCCGGAGGGCGGGCTGGAGGTTCGGGAGCCAACGGGGAAGGGGCGGGGGGGCGGCCCCGCGTGAGTGCTGCCCGCCGGCCCCACTGAGCGGCGGTTCCTGCTGGAGCGGCGGGTGCCAATGGGGAGGCGCCAGGGGCGGGAGGGCCGAGCCGGACCGTCGAGTTACCGGAGGGGAGAGGCGGCGTCGGGATAAAGCCCGGCGGGGGATGCCAGCGGCGAGACTCGCTCACCGGTTCCTACCGGAGTCTCTCTGAAGGGGAAAGTAGCCGCGCCGAGGCGGGCGGCGGCGGGAGGCGGAGCTTTCCACCGGCGGGATAGGTGAGGCGGCGGTGGCGGAGCTGGGACCCGGTTGTGGCGGAGAGAGGGGGAGGGTAGAAGGAGGAGGAGGGGACCGTCTGCTCCGAGGGGAAGCGAGGTGGCGGGTCCGCTTCGCCGTGCGTAGCCCCCGCCACCGGCCCGGGCCGTGCCGCTTTGTTTACGGCGGAGAGGGGAGGGCAGCGTGTGGCGGGGCGGCCCTGCCCGCTGCCGTGGGAGGGGGTAACGCGGGGCGGAGGCGGGGAGGGGTCGGCCCGACCGCACCGCTGCGCGCTTGGGCGCCTCACGGCCGAGCTCCTCAAGCCGGGGCTCCGGCCCTTTCACTCGGGGGAGCCGCAGCTCCTCTCCGCGGCCCGCGCCCTGTCTATCCCGTCCTCGCTCTTTCTCCCCTTCCTCCCCGGCCCCGCCCGTGCAGCGCGGCCGGCGGCGGGGGTGCGTGCCCGGCTTTCCCATCCCGGGGTGCTTGGCGGGCGCCCGAAGCCCCCCCAGATGGGCGCGGCGCTCCCAGGGCCCCCGCGGGCCGAGCGGAAAGCAGCAGCAGCAGCCGCCACCGCCGGGCTTCTCCCGCCCAGCGCCCGCACCCGTCTGACTGGCTCCGCTCGGCCCCCGCGGCACTGGGGCCGGGCAGCCCTTGGCGCTTCGCGGCCGCCGAGGCAGCCGCCGCCGCGGGGGATGGCGGGGCCGGGCGTGCGCTAGTCCGCCCGGGAATGGCGGGACGGAGGGGGGAGGGTGGCACGGAGCCGGGCTTTGTTCCCGGCCCCGCCCCGCCGCCGGGGGCTGCGCGGTCGCGGCGGAGCTTCGGCAGGGAAACGGGAGTCCCGGCTTCTGGGGGAAAGGGAGGTGTTGGAGGGTTGGGGGGGAAGCAGCGACCCTGCCGCTCCCGCTCGCCGCCTCGCTCGCCGTTGCGGGAAAGTTTCTTTAAAGCCCTGAGCGTCAAAGTAAGACACGTGTGCGTGCGCCCCTTGCTTAGTGGGTAGCTCAAGGAGTCGCTTGAAGATGCTGTAAAGATACAGTAGTAATGACTCTTTTCAACGTGGTGATTATAGGGGCTGAATTCTTTTCCCCTTTCCACTTTTATGTATTTTGGTGATGTGACTTTGTTGTTTTGTTGTTGACTGTAATCACAGCTGATGGGTGAACAATTCTTTTCATCTCTTAACCAGCAATCATAATATGTATTAAGACGGCAATCAGGAGAGGTTCAGCAAAACATTTGAAGGAATCAGAAAACATACAAGAAGTAACCCCCTCCACCCAGTATTTTGATGGTCACTCATACTGAATGAGTTGCAAAAGCATTTTGTTGATCCACTTTCAAGGTACAGTAAGACAGTCTGAAGATGAGGTAGCATGAGTGTAATCTGGATTTCCTTTGGAATTACAGACCTGAAATGTGCCTTGGGAAAGAGAGATCCTAAAGTAGAAAGCAAGTTCTTCTTTACTCTTATATACACTGCATATCTCCTCAACTTGGACTTCACCTGGTGGAATGACTTGGATGAAAAGCCACCTTTGTAAATGCAGACCAGAAGGAGCAAGGTGCTCATAAGTTTTTGAGGTAGTAGGCAAAGAGCCACCCATGTGGGCAGGAGCAAGTTCTATGGAGCATATATTGTGATGAAGAAGGTCATGTGCTGATTGTGGGTGAGCAAAGGGTGGAATTTGCTGTAGTTAATGAAGAATTTCCTCAATGCAGTGTTTCCTCAGTTGCTTTGTGTCTGTGTTGTTACTGTTGTGCTGCAGACAGGCCCTGAACACTTCAGAATCTCTGTGGAACAGTGTTGAGCAAGTGCTGGGAAACCACACACCGGTTCTTATCTTGTGCTGCTATCACAGGAAGGAAACAAACCCTCAGTAAAAATGGTGTTTAGTAAGTCAAGTATTTAAAGATGAGAACAACGTTCTCTCATCAAAAGCTTCCTTTATCTGTGCTTTGTAGAGGCCCTTGGTTAGTGGTCCTTGGTGGTGGTTGTTGTCAGTAGACAGCTGAACTCCCCTGGGTGAATTGCTGCAGTGAATGGCTCCTTATTTATATTCCAAAATTGATTTGGTTAAAGCCTGTGCTGACTTCTCTCTGGAAGTGGTTTCCTTGGAGCAGAGCAGTGGTATGTTGTAGAAAACTGTTGCTGAACTTCATTTCAAAAGAAAAGTTGTTTAATTCTTCTGTGGGGTTAGTTAAGGTAAAGTTGAAATAATCACCTAATTCTGTTTCTGTTTGGCTGGCCAAGGCAAGTGAAAGCTCAGTGGTAGCTGCTGGTGGAATAGCACTGCAGGGCAAAAAGTAGAATTGTTCAATTTTTCAAGTTACTGTATTAACATTTCCCAGTGTCACAGTGCTAGGCTTCAGGAGCTCAAGAGTGTACTCACTTTTTTTTTTTCCACTGTGTTTGTCTTTTTAATTTTGGAGGGTATAATTAATGCTGAAAGTTGCAGCTAAACAATTGAGAACATGCTGTCTGTGTTTACTTTTTCTAAGAACTTAAGAAGATTATAATGGCTCCCCCCTTGGTGACTGTGCATCAAGGAAAACAACTTGGAAAACAATGTGTGTTCCTCAGCAGGAGTTGCTTATTTTATATCTTGTGTTTCAGGGAGTTTTGTCTTGGCCATCGTGTCTAGTGATGGCTACTCCATTATTCAATAAAGGAATAAGTGACTTTTGTTTTAATTCTGAGTTCTTAAGAGGCATGTAGGCAGTCTCTACACTTGAGTGGACTTGCAGAATGCAGAGCATGGGCATCTAATACACTAATATAATAATGCTTTAGGAAGCTGTGAGCTCTTGGCAACTTTTTACTGTATTGAAGCCTTAGATTCACAGAGGCTGCATGTCCTGTGGAAATAATAACTTGAGAGGAAGGTGCTGTATGTCCATGTGAGTTGCTGTGTGCAAAATGAGGATAGAAGTAGAGGGTTTGTGCCCCTGTAACTGGAGTTACTGGCCTTAGTGGTGGGAAAGGCAGGTGGCTGAGCCCACAGCCTGGCTGGGCTGGGCTGCTCTGCACGGCCTCTGTGCCCTCATGCCCAAACCACTCTGAACTTCTATGACTTCTCAATCTGTACTAATCCTCCCAGGAATGACTATGGGCTGGAGAAGTGTTGCAGTGTTGGAAGGTTTTAGGATTCAGCATCTGGTCCAGTCTCCCACCAAATCCCAGTGAAGCCCAGTAATATGTGTTAGCCAGACTGACTCAGCCTTTTTTTCTTTTTAGTGATTAAAATAACAGTTGTTCTTTCTAGTAGTTAGCTCAGTCCTCCTTTGACAGTTAATTCCCTAAGTATGCACTGCCATATAGCTCTGTCTCTTCTAAGACTTGTGTTGTCCTTCCCTCCCCTCCCCCAAATCTATTATAATCCCTAATTCCCTCTGACATGAACACCTCCCAGGAAGAGACAGAATACAGTCTCCCATAGTAAGCAGCCAATACCATCACTGGAAGATACCAGCAAGGAATAAATCCCCTCAAGCTAGTTCAACAGGGCTGTGTGCTCCTGATATGGCTTCAATGTTAAGGGCTTTTTGTGTTTAGCACTAATTTTTCATTGTGATTTAGGTTTGTATGCAGAGATGGAAGACAAACTTTTTTTTTTTTTTTTTTTTTTTTTTTTAATTAGTTTGAGGTTCTCTGAAAAGGATAAATATTTGGTCTGCTACAATGCCACAGTGCCCAGAAGCTGTTGCTGTAAGATTTTAATGGTTTGTTCTTTACGTGGGTATTCTTGCCTTTGTCAATGGGAGCACTGTGCATTGTTTAGTTGTGTTTTGTTTTTTTTTGTTTCAGTTAGTGATGACAGACAAATCTGATCTGTGTGGAGTTTGCACAGATCTCTGCACAGCAGCTCCTTTTCCACCATTCTGGCTGCTGCTTTGGCAGGTGGTCTCCCCAGGTAGAGGTGAACTGTACTTTTCCAGCACTGAGGCTGGTGCTTCAGCAGTCTCTATAGCAGGAGACTTGGGATTATTAACATGCATGCTTTAGTGTTGGTCATTTAGGAGTTAATGTTCCCAGCTTGCACTTTTTATCTCCCCTTTTCTTTGTTTTCTTGTTGTTAGAGGAGATGATATGACAAGCCTTGTGTGTTCTGTCATCCCACTCTTGGAAGACTGCTTCAAAATAAAATAACTGATACTTGGGAGTATTTGCAATTTTCAGTGTGTATGTTAAAGCAGTTTGGCAGTTCCCAACTTTATTTTTTCAACTTAAATAGCAGTTCTTCCTTTTTAATGTTTATTTTACTTATCTTCAGTGTATTTTTAGAGAGTAACAGTATAATTTTGCCGAATCAGACTCTCTTGTTTGAGATGTTTCCTGTTCAGCCAGTCATCCCAACATCCTATCATTGCCTTCTTTCATATATGAATTAGTCTTTTTAACATGCATTGCTCAGACTTGCATGAATTATTTCAGAGAAGGTTCCAGTGGGACTTTCCTAGAGGTCTTCTAACAGTCTGGTGGAAATACCTCACTGGTAAACCTTAGGATCCAGTTTTCTTTCCTCAGCCCTTTCAAGGTTTGTCTGCTTTGTCTTAATAATCAGTATTTATAACAAAATAATATTGTTAAATGGAAAGAGAAGCTCTAGGTTAAATACAGCATTATTAAGTATCACACAGCCCTTGGGTCTGCCATAGTTCAGGTCAGGGTGGGAGTGATGCTGGTCATAGTAGTGCAGAAAGTATTTAAGGAGCTCAAAGATACCCCTATAGCAGTGTGTGAATAAGCAAGGGAGAAGTGGAAAGAAAAACTGGGTACATTTTTAGAGCTGAGAAATACACTGCAAAGATCTTTTTGAGAATGAGCAAGACCTGTGTGCAGTGTTAACTCTGCTTGTTTAGCCTTCCAGGGAATTCTTACCACTGTTGATCTTTCACTACCACCTTTTTCTAACAGTCTCAAAGACAAAAGTTGTCTGACTTTGCCAGCCCTGTGCAGTTAACTTTGTTTGAAGTAACAATAGAATGCTGGATATGTTTATAAAATAAGAGCTGGTGAGAGTGGTGAAAACTACAAAGAGATAGTTTATTGTACTTAGTCCAAAAGATAAGGCTCCAGTAATTCAGTATGAGGGGTTGTTAAAAGAGAATGCAAGAAGTGTAGTTAATAATAAAAAGGTGAAGGAATATCTATCCCCTAACACTTGACAATGTTATGATAAAGCTAGGTCTTGAGAATTCACATTTGAAGTTGATACTGACTTCAGTTCTCCAGTGATGCTGCCCAGCTTTGCAAAATGAAGCAGCATCTTCTTTTGTAAATGCCATGCCCTAAAGGGGCCTTGGAGTTAACAGCAGACCTGGACAAAGACCAAGTGCTGTGTAGAGAAGCTGAGAGGAGAGATAGACTGAAGCATTCCTAGGCATTTTTATCTGTCTTGTGTGTGCCTTATCAACACTGCCTCAGTTCTTGTGCTAAACTGGAAAGAACCATTTGGGTTGTGCCTGTGGCAGCTGAATGTTGTGGCTTGTTCAGGGAGCTCCTGGGTACCCCATCTCAGCTTGTAAAGAGAAGGGAGTTAGGAATGGGTGCTGTTGATGCTGGGAGGAGGAGCAGTGAGGGTGATCTCCCTCACACCTTCACTTGGACAGGTAAAGTTTCTGTTTCCTATAGACACACATGGAGATCTGACCCCATTCTCTGTTTCTTCCTTCAGACCTCCCCATGTGAACAAACCTCCCCAGTGGTAGATGTTGCATGGAAAACTGGGAGTCAGAGAGATTTCTTCATGTGGAGTTGATACACGTGTTTGTTTGTGTGTATTGACAGCTACCTACCTGCTGATTCACAGGTGAATAACTGTAGCTGCTCCAGGGGAGATGGGAATAAAAAGCTAGGTAGATACAAGCACAAAATGAATAGAACAAACTTTGGGGGAACAGTCCAAGAGCCTTTCCCTGCCATTATACACATCTCTTTAATGCTTTTTTCATACTTTTGGACCTTTGCTGTACTAGGGAAAAATTGATTTAAAAACATTGAAGAACACTTCTCTTCCTCTGCCATGATCAGCCTTTGATGGTATAATCTGCATTCTGAGTCTGTTACAAGCCAACAGGTGGGCACCTGTATTTTTGTGGTGTGAGTAAATTGTGTGCAACTGAAATGATCAATTTTAAAGCCCAATTTTGTATTTCCTAGGAGGCTATCCATAGAAGATACTGCATAGTGTGTTCCATGTTATGCTTCCATGTAATGCAAGCTGTTCTTCTCTTGACTTACATTTTAAAATATACTAGAATTTAAGAAAATATACTAGAACAGGACTATTGATGTGCTAGCCCCTAGGATTTTAGAATAGCTTTTATTGCAGGCTTCCCTAAAGCCGTATCTAGTATATAAAAGTCTTGCATATACCTGTAAAGTTGAAAGGCAGAAGATCTTTTCCATGACTTAGAGTGATGCAGGTGTTCTAAGTTTAAGAATTGACAGATGTCAGTGACATGAGACTTCAAAAGATATTTTGAATTCAGCAAATGGCTGTTTGAAAACTAGTGTGTTTGCTACCAGAAGAGTAGGGAACATAGGAGAGAGCAAGTATCAGTAATTAAAATGTTTTTAAACAGTATTAAAATGTTTTGTGCCTAGAAACAAGAATGTTTCATCTGCTTCTCTGTTTATCTTACTGTCCTGCTGGAGAATTTGGGCTTCTGTTAAACAGCAACTTCACACCTCAGTCTGTGTAAATACAGACTATGAATTCTTCAGGTTGAATGCTAAGAAAAAAGAATGGATAGAGATAGTCTGCAGGTGCAAAAAAGTCCTCATTCCACTGAGGACTATTTATTTCAAATTTTATTTCATAAGCATTTAGCACTGCAGCCTTTTTAGATGCTATTTGTATGAGATTTCCAGAGGGCAGCAATATTGCACTAGATTGGGATGTATCAAGAGTGTTTTTCTGCAGCTGCTGGAGCTGATAAGAAATCTGCTGCTTCACTTCAGTGTATTTGGGGAACTGGTAGTGCTTTGTCTAGATAGGACCTGAAGTTGCTCTGAAGGGGGGTGGTGGGAAGGCAGCTTCTCCTTTTGTTCAGGGGTTTTAGGTTTCTCCTAATGGTATATAATAAAATAAAACCTTTTATTGCCTTGTTTGTGTGTGTGTTTGTTTTTTTCATTTGTGAAATATAAATAAAACTAGCCAGTGATTTAATAGCTTCTGGCACTTTTTAAAGAGAGAGAATGTATTTTTAACTTTTAACAGTTGTAAGGGAGGAAAAGCAATACATAAGCTGCTGATTTTTCATTCAGTATTTCCAAGTGCTTGAAACCTGGTAGATGCTGATCTCCAAAAGCTTATTGAATCAAAAAGGATTGTTGGTTTTGGTTAGAGATACTTTGAAAAATAGGAAATTGCCAAAACCAGCTTGAAAGTGTGAAATAAGCTTCTGTTCTTTGGATTTAATTAATGATTTTCATGCTCACAGACTGATTTTTAGTTCAGTTTGTGCATGGTGTTCAGATCAGTGGCTACCAGAGCTACAAATGCTCTTGGTGCACTGCTGCCTTATGATGCTAACAGAAGAGAGCTGTAATTTCTTGGTCCTCTGCAGATTTGACTCTGTTTCTTTTTCTTGAAATTGCTTATTGACAAGCAGCACAGAAATATTTTCTCTCAGACAGCTAGTCCCAGCTTATAGTTGGTATCATAGAAAATAACTAAGGTCATTTTTTTTTTTGTCCCCAAAATAAAATCATTGCTGCTTTACTGCTCTAGATCAGCAGCCTGAAAATAGCAGGGGTAAGTGTGGGAGACAGAGGGTGTAACAGGACATTTTACCTTGCTGTGGTTTCTGTAGGCACTGTGTTCCTTGGGCTGTGGCACTAGTGAAGGTAATTTTTATTTGAGGCTAATCTGAGAGACTTGAAATGTGCCAAGATGGAAATTTCTACTGTGATCTGATAAGAACAGTTTGAGTTTTGATGTTTTCTAATCCTCTAAAACAAGATTCTAAAATGTTTTAATCAAAATTTAAAAGAACAGGCATGTTTTGTTGCACTGGCCCAATGGATGTGATTTGTGATTCACATACTTAGTCCCTTTTTGTGCTGAGGAAAGGACATTACAAATACCTATTCTTAAAATCAAGTTATCATGGTCAAATTATTACACACGTTGGCACCAAGCCCTCCTCTGAAGTTTATCTTGCAAATCCTTAACTATAAATGGGGTTTGCATGGGAGTCTTTTCAACTGAACTCTGTCAGTTTCTAAATGGAAAGCTATTTATAATGTTTTTTTTATGAAGAGAAGCTGTTGAACCAGTGTAATAAATGCAGTGTGCAGGTGCTTGGCTATATTCCAGAGTCTGGGTATGGCTGAGCTGTACATCCTTTCTTTCTCCCCATGGTTTCCTGGAGGGGATCTTGATCTGCCCTGAGTGTTGTGCACGAGTTGCCCAGAAGCAGAACCCACACTGATGTCTTGCCTGTGAGCTCTGCATCCTCTGGCTGCAGCATCTGTGTCTGGTCCCCTCTGTTCTGCAGGCTGTGTCTGTCCTGTCCCACCCAAGGGCTGCCAAAATCTTTGCACTGGGGTGTCCTGCTTATCTCTCCAGCTAATGTGCTTCCTCCCGATGCACTGCTTGGCAGCCTCCCAGCCTCTGTGTGGGCTGGGGAGGTGTAAGAAGCCAGTGGCTCAGGAGCTGGCTGAGCTAGGGGGAAGTGCTGCCTGGCCACCATCTTCAGTGTTCAAGAACAATTCACTAGGTAGTAACTTCCAGTTTGTGGGGTTGAAAATTGTGATGCTGTTGTTAAATTGCTAATAACTACAACTTTTTAAAGAGGCAAAAGAACCATATTGTTCCTAGAAGCCTCTTGTTAAGGCAGTGTGCCAAGCTTCAGTAAAGAAAGGGGCAGATTTGAATATCAGCAACCTGGCAAGCTGCATTCCCCCATTTTTTTTCTTCTAGTCTCATGGGGTAATTAGCTTAGAAATGGCTTCAGTGACATTCAGGTGCTCTCAAACCTTTATTTTTTGGTCACTTTTGGTATAGCCAGGAATATTGCTTATTTAGGAGGAGAGCAAGCAGTAGGCTAGCTACAGTCTAACTGTGCAGGCTCCTGCTGAAATTAAGGTTGGGAAAACAGAGCAACTGGGTTTTTGGAAGTGGTTTTGTGCACCACCTCTCCCAGCCAGTAATGCCAAGCAGTGGCTGATGTGGAGCATCTAATTGCTGCTCAGAAGGTAAAGTTGAGTTCAGTTTGCTTAGTGGCCAACATGATAGCAGCTAATGTGTGAATGTAATACATCAACTTGAAAATAAGATAGAAATTCTCTATTGAAATACTGCCCCTCTAAAAAGTTAACCTAATAGAAGTTATATGTGCTGTTGAGGTTTGAGCTTGGCTAGGCTTTTGGCTGTGTGTTCAAATTCAGGTTGTTAGAGGTGGTAGTGGTGGCTTTTTTTTTTTTAATTTTTTTTTTATATGCAAACTTAAGGGTAGCAGCAGTGTCCTTTGAATTATTTTATAAGGGGGTGTGTGTGTGTTGGTTTTTTTTTTTTGATAGCCAGCCTCTTGTACTTGAACTTCAGCATGTAGTTTTGTTATGTTTTGCTTCTTAGCTTTTCATCAATCCTTCAAGATGTTGAACCCCAAACACTGACCCTCTCTACCTGTGTGGTAGGTTTGACTTCAGAGCTGGTGCAGTTACAGATTAACTGCAGGCTGTAAGCTGCAGTGAGGAAATGCAGCCCAGGGAACTGCCTCCAGCACCCTGCAGTCAGTGTTTGCTCCAAGTGCTGCTCACAGCCCTTGGAGACTTTAAACCTTCCCTAGGCTTTTTTTTCCTTATCAGATTTAATCTGATCAGGTTGGTTCTGTTGTATTTGAATGCAGCTCTAGTTGGACTTGAAGTTCTGTGCAGCAGCTGCAGTTTTAGTATTACTTAGGATATACCACTAAAAACTTGATTACTTAAAATAAGTTTTTTCTGTGTTTCCAACCCTCTGTGCTCTTTCCAAACACTTCCAGCTGAACTGAAATTTCAGGAATTTGTCTTAAAGCTTGGGTAGTCAAGTCAATTTTCAGCTTAATTTTATTACCTTCATGAAGCATCTTGGCTGTTGGGTTGGGGGAGGAGATTGAGCCTGGTGTAGTGAAGAATGAAGATGTATGTGTGTGCTCTGGACATGGTGAAGCCCCTAAACAGAAGGGATTATGTACCCATGAATCTATATTTTGCTTGAGAAAGTGAGCTCCATCAGCCTGTGTTTGTGAGCCAAGGTGAATTTCTCTCTGGCTATTCTTGCAATTCTATGAAGACTCATGTGGCATTATTTTAATTTCATTCAGGTTCTGTTCACAGTTACTGTAATTGAGTTAAAGGCCACCTGACCTTCTTGCTTCCAGACTGCAGTGACTGGATGTAAGGTTTCAGATGAGCTGATTTACACTACTTCTCCTTTCTAGAAAAGGGGAGAAGAGTGAGAGGAAACAAGTGCAAAGTGTGGTTTGTTTATTTATGTAGGTAGGATGAAAGGTTATAACAGTTTGCTTGCCCCTAATGGTCTAAAGAGGAAAAAGTGATGCTGGTCTAAGGCACTGCTGTTAAATGCACTACAGAAAGCAGTTGACATTATATTAGAGTTGCAATTTAGCAGGTAAAAATCAGAATTTTCTCTTTAAACACTTCCCTTTATAACTGGTCAAGGCTTTAAAAAAACCTTGAATTGCTTTTTCAAAGAAATGACATAGTATCTTACCAATTTATTTTGTTTCCAATTTATAGACATTGTCTTGCTTCCTATTTGTGAAAGCTTATCTAACTTTCCTGTTTGTCTCAAAATCCCACTTCTAAACTTTCTTTTACATCTTATAATCATCAAGATGTGACTTTTTGCCTTTAGATTGGACTTACTACATGGGTCTCTCATTTGTATTTTTGGAAACACTAATTCACAAGTAGATGAAACTGTACATGAGAGATGATTGAATGGTTCACACATCCCTAAAGGAAACCAGTACATTTGTATTGCTCCAGAGCCCTGATGAAGTCATGGTGGATGTACAGGTCTTTTTACATACCTGCAATTTTTCAAGCTGTCACCTGTAAAAAAACAAAGCAAACCAATTTATTATTTTTGTTCCATAGGAACTAGATGATCAGGAGTTGTAGACTGCTGCTGCACGTTGGGACTTGAATTTTTAAAAGCAGTTAAAAGTGCTTGATCTGCCTGAAGGCTAAAATGAAAAATACTGAAAGTGTGGTATACAAGAACAAAACACTCTGCTGCTTAGGCAAGTTGTGACAGGTACACAAGTTGCTTGCTCACTCCTGTTGTGAAGGAATCTCCAGAAGTTCTCAAGGCCTTGTTAGGGAGGCCCAGCTGAGATATTGCTGTTGTTGTTCTGTCTGACCACATCCTCATGCTAACCAGGCAGGGGGGCATGTGGAAATTCAACAAAAATCAGAAAAGAGATACAAATTGGATTCAGAATGACTTGCATGTGAGAATGACTGTATATATGACTAAAAGTATGTTCCTATTAAAATGCAACTAAGAAGAATGGATGTACATAAAATATACTGGGTGTAGGAAGAGAGAGTTTTTTTCTGTCCATTTTTTTTATGGAGAAAAATAATCAGCTTCTGATCAGAACAGCAATTTTGAAGACACATGCTATTTTT
>VYZU01010926.1:0-42668 GCA_013401355.1 Ceyx cyanopectus
ACTTAATCTCTGCTGGTACAGCAGAGGAAGCAGAACTAAACCTCGGTAGAGCATAGCACAGGCACTGCAGAGGCTACTCAGAGGGAACAGAACTTAAACCAAACAAGTATCTGGCCAACAGTTAAATATAAATTTAACTTTTTTGCTTATTGCAGCCCATCATTTCCACCCCTGTGTAGAGCTAATTATTGTCACTGAGGAATCAGGAGAAGAACTATAGTTCCAACTGAAGCAGAAGGTCACTGACACACTTGTGCCTATCAGTAAAATGCAGAGTTGCTAATTTTGATGGAAACATACTATTGCTAAATTCTGCCAGGAATGGTCAATTTGGACACATGATTCTCAGCTTTGGGGGTTTGTTCTTCAATGACCTTTCCCTGCAGACAGCAAAAGCATCATCATTGGGCTTGAGGTTTCAACCCAAAAGTCAGGCAAAACTTGATGTTTCACTGAACTTGAAACCTTAAAGTGGACCTCAAGCATGTAAACCTTATGGATGCAAACCAAAACAAACATGTGTCAGTGAACAAAAACCACAAAGCTGCACATGGTTCTGAGTACGGAGCCATGCTGGCTACTGGCCAAGGCATGAAGTGCCCTCCACAAAAAATACCAGTAGATGTTTAGTGACCGCAGGGTATGTCTAGACACACGCTGCAATAGCTCAGAGATACTCAGGTCAACCCCAGAAGCAGTTTCTCTGCAGTGTACAGAGCTATTCAGCAGGGCAAAAAGCCCTGTAAGGAGTTCTGTGTGACCACAGCTAAACTCCTTTGGTACTTGATTGGACTTCTCTTGATTGATTCTGCCCCTCTACTCTGCTCTGGTGAGACCTCACCTGCAGTATTCCATCTAATTGTGGAGCCCACAACACAGGAAATACATGGACCTGATGGAACAGGTCCAGAGGCAGCCACAGAGATGATCAGAGGGTTGAAACACCTCTCCTATGAGGACAGGCTGACGGAGCTGGGGTTGTTCAGTCTAGAGAAGGCTTCAGGGAGATCTTATAGCCACCTTCAAGTACCTGAAGGGGACTACAGGAAGGCTGGAGGGAGGCTGTTTCCAAGGGCCTGTAGTGAAAGGACGAGGGGTAGTGGGTTTAAGTTAGAGGAGATTTAGACTGGATAACAGGATGAAGTACTTTACCTTGAGGGTGGTAGAACAGTGGAATAGGCTCCCCAGGGAGGTGGTTGAGGCCCCATCCCTGAAGATATTCAAGGTGAGGTTGGACAAGGCTCTGAGAAGCCTGGTCTAGATGAGGGTGTCCCTGCTCACTGCAGGTGCACTGGACTAGATGACCTTTGGATGTCCCTTCCAGCCATAACCATTCTATGGTTCTCTAAAGCCGTCTCCTGATGTTGCTATGCTGCATGGCACTTGCAATTAACATCTAACTACTGCCTCATATGAGGGGTATGACATGGTGGTCTATCCAGTTAAAAAATAGCCACAGTCCCACCTTTTGGTTATTTTTAGCAGAATAAGCCAGAATTGGTCAAAATCCCAGGGAAATGCTGCTTCTGCATTTTCAGCACAGAGACATTCATTACCAAGAAAACCCTGTGAAACACAGTTCTGCAGCTTTCTCTTGCAGTCATCTGGAACCAGATCCATTTGTTTGAATTCAACAATTATTCACAACACTACTCTGAAACTTTTCCCATTCCCATTAGCTCCAGATTCTACAGGTGCCTTATGGGCAGTTTATTATAATTAACCTCCCAAAGTTTCAGCTATTCCAGATGATAGCACTGGCCATATATGTTTGTATTAGCCAGCCCTTTAATCATAATTGTTGAGATTCTCTTTCCAGTGGGTGTACTGATGTTATGTTTAAAATTTAAGTGGTTTTCTCAGTATTCACCCATGTTTGATCATTGTACACTGGAAAATGCCTATGCACTTTAAAGGGCTGAGTGTCCCCATCTTAAGCCCTGTGCTGTTTGATCCCTGCAAACTATGGGAGAGAGAGGACTTGAGCAGAAACCTTGGGTTGGAGCAGAACTTCAACAGAGCAGAACGTGATACAATGATATAAATGCAACCAAATGACAATCAGTGATGAAAAAAAGATATAATTTTCCCTGCAATTGTGGAAACTTCTGAAGGTTAATACTGCCATTAATTTTCTGATTTACTAAAAACTGTTTCCTCCAGTTAAGTTAGCCCTGGGGCCAAACTCTTCTCATGGTTCAAAAGCAACTGACATGATGTATATGCCAGTGTAAAGGGGTCAGGTCATAAGTTAATACAGAGTACTGTAATTATTGTAATGATGTAAAAAGAAAATTAAATTTGTATAGAGGATTTAGAAGGGTGCATAAAAACACGGGTCACTCAAACACACAACTCGCAGGAAAACAGGAATGCTTCATTAGACTACTCTTTATTTAACTTCCACACTTCTTATTGTTCCATCTAGTTTCCTGAGAGTGTGAAATAACAATCTTCTGACATTGTTCTGGAATATTTAACTGCTACAAACCACATCACCTAACTTACATCACCAGAAATAGGACCACTGAACTAGGCCCTAAATCTTCCTTTATATTTTAAATATTTATTTTTTTTTTATCACAACTTTGATTTTGACTCCAGAACTTGAATATTGCTTTGTTTAGTAAACCTGTGCTTCAAGAAACTGGTCAGACACACAAATTCCTCATACATACACCCTCACTTTCTTAACAAGCCCTAGAGCCATCAGTACTGGGGTGATGAACACAGAACACTAGGAAAGTGATGCAAATGCCAGAAAACAAGGAAGATGTTCAGGGCTCATCTTCAGTTGGTTGTCACCCAGCACTCCCAAGTCCCTTTCTGTCTGTCCTCTCTCCAGCCACTCACCCCCAGTCTTTAGCTGCAGGGGGTTATTGTGGCCAAAGTGCAGGATCCAGAACTTGGTCTTGTTGAACCTCATCGGCCTCAGCCCACTGACCCAGCCTGGTCAGGTCCCTC
This sequence comes from Ceyx cyanopectus, assembly GCA_013401355.1. Taxonomy (NCBI): domain Eukaryota; kingdom Metazoa; phylum Chordata; class Aves; order Coraciiformes; family Alcedinidae; genus Ceyx; species Ceyx cyanopectus. Next base: position 2,965 of record VYZU01010926.1, read on the forward strand.
TGCAGCATCTCCCTGCCCTCCAGGAGATCAACACTCCTCCCTAGTTTAGTGTCATCTGCAAACTTTCTAAGGGAAGACTTGATCCAGGTAATGAATAATGATATAGAATAGAACTGGGCCAAGTACTGAATCCTGGGGGACACCACTGATCACTGGACACCAGTTGGACATGGCACCATTCACAACCACTCTCTGTACACCACTTTTCTCTCTATTGAATCTGTGAATCTGTGAATGTCTTTAGGGGTCATTTGGATGTGTTTTTGAGGGACATGGTTTAGGGGTGAACATTGTAGAATAGGGTTAATGGTTGGACTGGACATGGTTTAGGGGTGAACATTGTAGAATAGGGTTAATGGTTGGACTGGACATGGTTTAGGGGTGAACATTGTAGAATAGGGTTAATGGTTGGACTGGACATGGTTTAGGGGTGAACATTGTAGAATAGGGTTAATGGTTGGACTGGACATGGTTTAGGGGTGAACATTGTAGAATAGGGTTAATGGTTGGACTGGACATGGTTTAGGGGTGAACATTGTAGAATAGGGTTAATGGTTGGACTGGACATGGTTTAGGGGTGAACATTGTAGAATAGGGTTAATGGTTGGACTGGATGATCCCAAGGGTCTTTTCCAACCTGAATGATTCTATGATTCTACCCAGTTTAAATCAGTGCAGAATGCACCTGTCCAAGCCATGGGCTGCCAGCTTCTCCAGGAGGATGCTGTGGGAGACTGTATCAAAGGCTTTGCTGAAGTCACTATCAAACCCATATAAAAATTAAATAACCAATAATTTAGGGCTGTTTTGATGGGTTATGAGGTTTTTTAGTATGTTTTGGGTTTTTTTTTAATATTATAAAGTATATGTTACTCAAGGGAAAGCACACAGAGACACATTGCAACCAACTCCTTCATGGAACTGCTGACAAAGCAGTTAATATTTCTTCTTCGGCAAAGTACTGGTTTCCTTTTGTTGGCTGCCCAGTTTTAGATAGGTATTTTACATGAAGCACATTACAAGTTCAAAGTGGAAGAACGATGTTTTTTCACCTGTGAGTGGTTTCAACTTAGGCTTCAGCAGTACTGTCAGGAAGTCAGTTTTACCATGCTTGTTACAGTAAACAAAGATTGTATGGCACATCTCCAAAAGTGATAGATGGTCAAGGACCAAACTGCAAGAGCAATAGGCTGCTTCCAGAAACCTAAGGCACAATACTGAAGTGAGAATAACAACACATGTAAAATCCTGTTTGATGAACTTATCACTTAGTTGTTTGGGCAGCACAAGTAATACATAGAAATGCAACCTCTCATATTTGGTTTTAATACATTTATCTATTTAAATATATATATTTGACATACGTTATACTTATAAATACACATTTTTTTCTATATATACTCAAAATGTACGTATCTGACTGAAATGTTAAATGAACAGGTAAAGAGAAGAATCAGTAGCATCACTAATGGCTCTGCTACTAGCCAGTATCATAGAATGGTCAAGGTTGGAAGGAACCTTAAAGATCATCCCGTTCCAAACCCCCTTCCAAGGGCAGGGACACCCCCCACTAGAGCAGGTTGCTCAGAGCCACATCCAGCCTGGACTGAGAAACTGCCAAGGATGGGGCTTCCCCCACCTCTCTGGGCACCCTGTGCTAGTGTCTAACCACCTTCCTGGGGAATATATTCTTCCTCATGTCTGATCTGAATCCACCCATCTCTAGTTTTGATCCATCCCGTCCAGTCCTGTCACTGCCCCACAGCCTAAAAAGTCCCTCCCCAGATTTCCTGTAGTCCCCTCAGATCCTGGAAGCCACAAGAAGCGCTGCCCAGAGCCTTCTCTTCTCCAGCCTGAACATCCACAATTCTCTCAGCCTGTCCTCACAAGAGAGGTGCTCCAGCCTCTGAGCATCTTCATGGCCCTTCTCGGGACACATTCCAGCACCTCCAGATCGTCCCTGTACTGGAAACTCCAGCACTGGATGCAGCTCCAGGGGGTCTCAGCAGAGTCTCACCTCTATGCCCAGCAAGATCATGGACCAATTGTATTTTTGGTGTTTCATCATGTTTAACTAATTTTGTCCAAAACTTTACAGATGCTCTTCTACCTTCCCTGTGTTTGTAATATTATAACTTGTTTACTTTAGGGGTGTCATGGGAAGTAACAGGTGAGTATTCCTGTTGAACTATGAACCCTAATCTGTCAACAGATGCTTCCCAAAGGCAGCCCACTGCACTAATCAAGCAGCATTCACCACAGAACTACTGCCTCCAGGAGAAACAAAGTAAAATTAAAAGCAAAGTAACAGCAGACCTTAGAAGGAAGAAGACTATTATCATGAAGGAAAATGAAGCCAGAAGAATAAACTGAAGAAGAAAAGCAACATCTCAAAATTTATTCAAAGCCCTTACTTACATTCTGTCATCTTCAGTATGACAGAAGCACATATTGAAGTGGTTTTCACTGGTAAATGTCATTTTCTTAGTCAGGACTACATGATCTAGAGCAACATAAAAGCCTCAGAGGCATGTTATTAATTTGTGAACTGTAGATACATTTAATTGTAAACAAATAGTGAAAAACTTTGAGGAGCTCTAAAGATAATTATGGCCAATGGGATGAATGTTTCCTAGTCTTACATCCAACATCAACAAGTCATTTGAAAACATCTCCTGCACTTGGCTGCCATTTAAAAGTTGACTCTGCTCCTCTGATTCCGACACTCACAACTAGATTCAGCTTTGGAATATTTGTATCCCTCCTTATCATTAGCATCCCATCATGTGTTTTTCAGCATTTGAAAACATCTCAAAAGAGCTCTATTTTACCGTGCGGATTTTTGTGCTTCACCTACTAAACTATCTCACTGCCAGCCAGAGACCTGGGCAGGCTGGAGTCCTGGTGGCAGTAGGGTGCCCATGAGCTAGCAATGGGCCCCTGTGGCCAGGAAGGCCAATGTCATCGTGGAGGGATCAGAAGTGGGGTTGTCAGCAGGTTGAGAGAGGTTCTCTTGCCCCTCTACTCTGCCCTTGTGAGGCTGCTTCTGGAGTGTTGTGTCCAGTTCTGGACCCCTCAGTTCCAGCAGGACAGGAAACAGCTAGAGAGAGTCCAATGTCCCCAGAGATGATGGGGGAGTGGAACATCTCCGTGCTGAGAAGAGGCTGAGGGAGCTGAGGTCTTGAGCTGGGAGGAGACTGAGGGGTGACCTCATCAGTGGTTATAAAGATGTAAAGGGTGAGTGTCAGGGGATGCAGCCAGGCTCTGCTCAGGGACATCCAGTGACAGGACAAGGGACAATAGGTGCAGCTGGAACACAGGAGGTTCCACATAAATATGAGAAAAAACTTCTTTACAGTGAGGGTGACGGAGCCTGGAACAGGCTGCCCAAGGAGGTTGTGGAGTCTCCTTCTCTGAAGATGTTTAAAACCCGCCTGGATTAATTCCTGTGCAACCTGATCAAGGTGATTCTACTCAGGCAGGGGAACTGGACCAGATGTACTTTTGAGGTCCCTTCCAATGCCTAACACACTGTGATCTCCATCTCAACCTGTAAGTTTTCTTTTACCTTTCTCATTCTTTTTCCCCATCCCACCAGGGAGAATTAGGCAAGTAGCTCTGTGGGGCTTAGTTGTCAGCTGAGGTTAAACCACAATACAGTCAAATAAACAAATGAACTGCAAAAACAGACAAAAAAAAAAGACAACCAGTCTTCTCATGCAGTGTTCTTTTACACCCAACAAGATTCCTGATTAAATGGCAGTATTTATTCCTCTGGATTACAGTTGCATATTGAAAAGAAACCCAGCCCCGAAACAGAAGGATGTCATCTGCATCAGCCGCACTGAAATGCAGGACAGCAATGCCCTACCTCAAGGTCAGTGGGGCTGGGAAGTGCAGTACAAATTTAAAAAAAAAAAAAAAAAAAAGTAGATAAGAGGGGCTCTGGGAAACACAGTGCTGTGACTCAGATAAACATGGGTAGCTGACTACCTTTCCTAGAGCAAACAGTTAATTAGACACTGCTCTTGCTCTCTTAACCTGGACAATCTCCTACAAAACAGAAGTGAAAGGTTTTCATTTCCCACTCTACAGAACCTTGCATTATTCTCACCAAAACATTCACCGTATGCATTTCAACAGAAACAGTCTTACAAATACTAAGGAAAATTTTCTTTTATAGGAATCTAAAGCAGAAAACAACTATCATAACAACTCTGTGGAAAAAGGTAAAGCAAGAAATGCAATGCATTTTTTATAAATTATTTTCTTCTAATCTGTACTTACAGAATTTTTTTCACTGCTCACCAGGCTGGGACCTCAGAGGACTCAGGTTGGTGGAGTGTGTGTTCACCCCCATTTCACGTTTTGTTTCCCTTTAGATAAAGCTTTTCTTCTGAATTTGCTGAGTTTGTTTTAACGTTTCAACTATTAAATAATCAATTAACCCCACACATACACACAAGATTACCTGGAAGTTTAATGCTGACCACCTTTAAGACTATATGAAAAGACTGTAAAACATGAGAATAACTCGAGGAATACAAGTCTGCACAGCTCAGCTCCAACAGAAAGAGGCAACCAGAGCAGGATAACAATGAGTGATTATGTTAAAGACAAATGTTCCAGGAAAATCTAAAGGATGATCATTCTCTGCTTGAAAAACAGAGCCAGAAGGACTCTGTGGAGCTAAAAAGCCCACATTTTATTCAGGAGACTGTGAAACCCTTCCACAACAGCCCACTGCTACTGATGGCGTGTCTATGGTGCCTCAGAACCGGGTGTATGTTCATGAATGGACAGACAGACGTGGGAGTGGGAAGGACAGTTCTTGCACCAACACTCAGTCTTCTCTATTATGGTGAGGTCTGGCTGAAGTTCAAGGGTGGGGAAATATCCCAGACTGTTTGGTGCAGGGTGGGGCCTGGGGTGGTAGAGCCCTCTCTGTTTTCTTCACTTATCTAAGCCAGATGAGTTTGAGCCCCTGTCTACAGTACCTGCAGCAAAAACACCTCCCAGCAACACTGGTCCTAAACTGGCATCTGCCACCATCACAACCATTGGCACATGTGAGATTTACCTTATTTAGTACCCACTCCAAATACATCTTTACATTCATTTCTGGTTTTACAGCATATCCATTTAAAGGGCTCTTTAAGATCAAAAATCAATTGAAATTGTACATGGAAAAGGAGAGGGGTAAAAAAACCCATGTTTGAAGTAATCCTACCTAAGAAAAGATTTTTGAAAGGGATACATGAATTCCTGCTGAATAAGCAGCAGTGCAGCACTGGGCTGTAATTTCAATCTAAATTATATTTAATAAAACCACAGTATGATCTCTTGTGTGATTAAAACTGCATTCTACCTTACCAGGTCTGAATAATTTGTATAAAATTGATTGCTATAGTTCTTAGTAAGAGCTCTAATTGCATTCTTGGTATAACTTCAAATGATAACCTTATCTTAATTAGTTGCATGCTATAGAAATGCTTCTGAAAGCTGCTGAGGATTAACCTGCATTTTTAAACAGAAGCCTTGTGGCTGGGTTTTTTTGTTGGTTGTATTTTGGTTTGGGTTTTTTTCCCATTTCATCTCCAACACATGACCTAGTGCTAATTTATCATAAAAAAATAAAAACAACAAACAAAAAAACACAACCCCAAGACAAAGCAAACACCAAACCAAGAAAAAAAAAAACATAAAAGAGGAAGAAAAACCCAAACTGACAAGAGAAATCCCAACCCTGCTGCCACCTCCTCTGGCCAGACTGAGTGTCCCTGTGTAGGCAGCTCTGTGCACAAAACATGTGCTACTTGAGGGCTCCTCTGCACAAGGAGCACACGGCCTGTTTGTCTTGACACTCAGTGAGCTGCCAGTGCTGCCACTGAGCCCAGGGTCACGTAGGAGTGGAATGAAGAGCTGACACGAAGGCAGCTCTGCCCTTTGGGGACCTGGAGAAAAGTTTCACCTGGAGGTACAGCCCAACTTCATCACACACAGCAAAGAATTCTGCTCAATTAAAGATTCAAGTGAAAATAATAAAGAAACAAACCCAAATTTGAACACAACGCCATCCCAAAACAAACTAAATACCCCTAAACCTGACACATGCACACAGATAGTGTGGTCCAGACAACCCATCAGCAAGGTGTCCTATGACAAAACCAGAAGCAACTCCAAATCTCCAGCTGCCTGCTGAGCGCATCAGTCCACCCATCCCCCATGACAGGGCAAAGCAACACTGCTTCTGCTTTGTCAGAGGAAGATAAATTAATGCTGGTAAAATTTAGTAGCAATTGATTACAAGCCCTTTATACAAATCCTGCATTGCCTTGTGTTTGTGGGAATTACCAAGTAGCTTTTTGATGGGAGACTTTGATTCGCATCTCAGCATTTTGTTTAACTTTTATTAATGGTATAGAGTGGAGAGAGAGAGGATGGATGAAAATCATCAGTTATTCAAGACTGCCTGCCTAATGTCTCTGCTTCTGGCAATGCACAGGCTGATCAGCCTTTCCTCCTTTTCCCAGCCAGTCTGTTAGCCAGTCCTTGGAAATCCATCCATCACCTCTATCAAAGTCACTGCTTTCCTTTTACCAAAGATAACGTACGTTACTGGGATTATACCACTGCATGCAGAGTCATTAAAGAAAGATAGACCACAATTTATGACTGAGTCTGTGGACAGCAGGGCATTATTTTAACCATAAAATCACAATCTGCAAGGAGAGTGGCCAAGCCAACAGAGCCATTAAAGACTTATAATTAGCATCAATCAATATGACACTACTGTTGACACCTTTATTACTTTAAATACACTAATCAAATACTTCTGCATTCAAATAGAAAGACTGATAGACAGACAGACACACAGAACATCCCTTGAGCCCTCCCTTTCCCACAACCTGTGATTTTATAGGTCACTGCCATGTCCTACCCTCATAGAGAGCAACTTGACCAAAGCCAACTTGTGAATGTAGGCAGAGACACTCCTCTGGAGCTAGAGAGATAGTAGGCTACTTTTATGTTCTCCCAGTAGAGACTCCCAACAGACTGAAAAGGTGTGGAGATGAGGGGAATGTTTGAAAATGGACATCTGCTTGTTTAATTGCAGAGTGTGGGCTGAATCACTCTCATGATCTCTGCAGTAAAACAGTACTGTAAGGCTGGACAGTTTGAACACAGATGTTGTAGTTTGATCTTCACATCTTGTGTGACTGGGGAAATAAGTAAACCAAACAATGAGAACTAGAACTTGGCAGTAATATTGGGCTATTTTTATAAGAAGCCTCAAAAAAATGGGCAACAATACAGTTTGGCTGACCCTGGCAGGGAGNCCCAAACTGACAAGAGAAATCCCAACCCTGCTGCCACCTCCTCTGGCCAGACTGAGTGTCCCTGTGTAGGCAGCTCTGTGCACAAAACATGTGCTACTTGAGGGCTCCTCTGCACAAGGAGCACACGGCCTGTTTGTCTTGACACTCAGTGAGCTGCCAGTGCTGCCACTGAGCCCAGGGTCACGTAGGAGTGGAATGAAGAGCTGACACGAAGGCAGCTCTGCCCTTTGGGGACCTGGAGAAAAGTTTCACCTGGAGGTACAGCCCAACTTCATCACACACAGCAAAGAATTCTGCTCAATTAAAGATTCAAGTGAAAATAATAAAGAAACAAACCCAAATTTGAACACAACGCCATCCCAAAACAAACTAAATACCCCTAAACCTGACACATGCACACAGATAGTGTGGTCCAGACAACCCATCAGCAAGGTGTCCTATGACAAAACCAGAAGCAACTCCAAATCTCCAGCTGCCTGCTGAGCGCATCAGTCCACCCATCCCCCATGACAGGGCAAAGCAACACTGCTTCTGCTTTGTCAGAGGAAGATAAATTAATGCTGGTAAAATTTAGTAGCAATTGATTACAAGCCCTTTATACAAATCCTGCATTGCCTTGTGTTTGTGGGAATTACCAAGTAGCTTTTTGATGGGAGACTTTGATTCGCATCTCAGCATTTTGTTTAACTTTTATTAATGGTATAGAGTGGAGAGAGAGAGGATGGATGAAAATCATCAGTTATTCAAGACTGCCTGCCTAATGTCTCTGCTTCTGGCAATGCACAGGCTGATCAGCCTTTCCTCCTTTTCCCAGCCAGTCTGTTAGCCAGTCCTTGGAAATCCATCCATCACCTCTATCAAAGTCACTGCTTTCCTTTTACCAAAGATAACGTACGTTACTGGGATTATACCACTGCATGCAGAGTCATTAAAGAAAGATAGACCACAATTTATGACTGAGTCTGTGGACAGCAGGGCATTATTTTAACCATAAAATCACAATCTGCAAGGAGAGTGGCCAAGCCAACAGAGCCATTAAAGACTTATAATTAGCATCAATCAATATGACACTACTGTTGACACCTTTATTACTTTAAATACACTAATCAAATACTTCTGCATTCAAATAGAAAGACTGATAGACAGACAGACACACAGAACATCCCTACAAAGAGCAATTTTAAATTATCTATTCAAAACGTAGCAGGAAAAAAAAATAAGCACACCAGCATCAGCACATGGAAATGCAGTCCACTGACTGAAACCGTTTACACCTGGGATATGGGACTTGTAATGGTCAAGCTTGCATATGAGATACACCAAATCTGTCCTGCATGCTCAGCCAAACAGTCACCTACCAAGTCTCCTAGATTTAAGAACAAACCTCCCACAGGCAAACCTCACCTTAGAATCATAGAATCCTGCAATGTCTGGGTGAGAATGGACCTCCAGAGCTCATCTAGTCCAACTCCCCTGCTGAGAACAGGAACATCTGCAACTAGAGCAGGGTGCTCAGAGCCTCCTCAAGCCCCACCTGGAATGTCTCCAGGGATGGGGGCTCCACCACCTCCCTGGGCAACCTGGTCCTGTGTCCACTACTCTGCTGGGAAAGAACTTCTTCCTTAGTTCTCATCTCAATCCACTCCTTGCTCATTTCAAACCATTGCCCCTTTTCCTTTCACTCCAGGCCTTTGGAAACAGCCCCTTCTCCAGGCTTTGGATCAGCTCCCTTCAGTCACTGGAAGGTGCTCTAAGGTCTCCCTGGAGCCTTCTCTTCTCCAGGCTGAACAATCCCAGGTCCCTCAGCCTGTCCTGGGAGCAGAGCTGTTCCAGCCCCTGAGCATCTTCATGGCCTCCTCTGGCCCTGCTCCATCAGCTCCATGTCCTTCCTGTGCTGCGGGCTCCAGAGCTGGACAAAGGGATCCAGGGGAGCTCTGCCCAGATCAGAGCAACATACCATCATAGAATCATAGAATGTTTAGGGCTGGAAGGGACATCCAAAGGTCATTTAGTCCAGCGCACCTGCAGTGAGCAGGGACACCCTTAACTAGACCAGGCTGCTCAGAGCCTTGTCCAACCTCACCTTGAATATCTTCAGGGATGGGGCCTCTTCCACTGTTCTACCACCCTCAAAGTAAAGTACTTCTTCCTGTTATCCAGTCTAAATCACGTCTTCTCTAATTTAAACCCATTACCCCTTGTCCTTTCACTACAGGCCCTTGGAAACAGCCTCTCTCCAGCCTTCCTGTACGCCCCCTTCAGGTACTGGAAGGTGGCTATAAGATCTCCCTGAAGCCTTCTCTAAACTGAACAACCCCAGCTCTTTGAGCTGTCCTCATAGGAGAGTTGTTTCAGCCCTCTGATCATATTTGTTGCCCTCCTCTAGACCTGCTCCATCAGGTCCATGTCTTTCCTATGTTGAGGGGTCCACAACTGGATGCAGTACTCCAGGTGAGATCTCACCAGATCAGAGTAGAGGGGCAGAATCACCTCTCTCAATCTGCTGGCCACACTTCTCTTGATGCAGCCCAGGATACAACTGGCCTTCATGTCTGCAATTGCACACTGTCGGCTCATGTCCAGATTCTCATCCACCAACACCCCCAAGTCCCTTTCTGCAGAGCTGCTTTCCAGCACCTCATCCCCCAGCCTGTATTGATAGTGAGGGTTGCTCCGACCCAGGTTCACCTGGGCCCACCTGTCCAGCCTATCCAGGTCCCTTTGTATGGCATCCCGTCCCTCCAGCCTTTCAACAGCACCACTCAGCTTGGTGTCACCTGCGAACTTACTGATGATGCTCTCAATCCCATTGTCAATATCATTAATGAAGATATTAAATAATATAGGTCCCAGTACAGACCGCTGAGGGATGCCACTTGTCACTGTTCTCCATCTGGACTTCAAGCAACTAGATTCGTCAGGCAGGACCTGCCCTTGATGAAGCCATGTTGGCTGTCCATCATCAGCCCACTGCATTCTATTTGTCCTGTTAGACCCTCTAGAGAAATCTGCTTCATGATGGAGGTGAGGTCTCACCAGAGCAGAGTAGAGGGGCAGAATCCCCACTCTCCAGCTGCTGGCCACACTGCTCCTGATGCAGACCAGGATGGATTGGCCTTCTGTGCTCCAGCACACCCTGTCTGCTCATGTCCAGCTGCTCCTCTAGCAGCACCCCCAAGTCATTTTCTGCAGGGCTGCTCTCTATCCACTCATCCCCCAGCCTGGATTGACAGTGGGGATTATTCCGGCCCAGGGGCAGGACCCTGAATATAGGGTTTTTTTGGAGTATTTTTGCATTAGAAAAACAAACACCTCATGACTCTTCCCAGCACTACTCTGTTTTCCACTGCTGCTTTCCCTTACACAGCAGCTGGAGGGAAGCACAGGGTGGCATTAATTGCTCTCTCACCACCACGACTGTCAATCACTGACTGCGTCCCTCTGCGACCTCAGCCAGCACAGACACCAAAATATGTGGTCACTATTGCTGCTAGCTCCAGCAGTCCCATGGCAATGAACAAGAAGCTCTTGTGCCTTACTGGAAATGTTTCTGTGGAGCAGCTCATCCACTTTGACATTCCTGGGAGGGTACTTCTTCTGGAATGATCACCAGAAATCAAATAAATGCATGCCAGCTCTTTTCAGAAAGCACGTTTGGGAAGGAATCAAATAATGGTGCTCCCAACTTTCGAGAAGGTTTGTAAGAATCCCTGCTTATTTTTCTCTTTTACTGGGGGGTAATGATACTGTAAAACAAACAAACACCCAGAATAAAATACCACAAAAAAAAATTAACAACCAAAATCCCAGAACAAACAAACAAAGCCCACAAAAACACGCACACACAAAAAAAGAAACAAACAAACCAACCAAACAGAAAACAACTACTACATATTTATTTAGACCCTATTTAATTAGCAATTATTAGCTTACTGGAACAGAGAAGTTGACTTTGAAAGGACACGCCCTGTTCCTGCCCCCCTTAAGTGCAATAATAATTACTTTTGTTTATTAAAGAAAAAATAAGAAATGACCCTCTCTATAAGATGAGAGGCTTTCCATTGTGGTTATGCTGGTGAGTTATTTCTTCCAGGGACATTAGTGTTAGCCTGATACTCATCTCACCCATACAGTGAGCACGGGGAGCAGCAAACCTGGGTGAGTGCACTGGAAAATGGCACCAGCCCTTCAGCAGCCCTGGGGGCTGAGCCTCACAGCACCTGTCCCTGTGCACGGCCCCCCAGCCTCCCAGCAGCCACAGCCTCCCAAAGCATCTTCAGTCAGTGATTTCACTCATCCTCACTTCTGTCACAGGGAGCTGTACTCTCCTATACAATATAAAAGTCTTACAGAGCACTAAGTAATGAGAAAAATGCAGTAATTTGTCTATTGAAAATCCAATTAGTTTAAGCCAATATTTATCAGATCACTCTCCTTAAAACATTTTACTTCAACTTTAAGTCAGTTACACTAAGTTGGATTGGATTGTCCTCTAATGAAACTGTCAAGCCTTTCAGATGCTTTAATTCATTTTCAAACACAGTGGAGCCCCATAAAACAAGCAGAAAGAGGCTGCTGAACGCACATGGGGTTCCAGTGCATTAAAACAGACTAATGTATCCAGCGACAAAACGTCATGAAAGCTTCTACAGGGAGGAGGAATTCAGGCTGGGGCCTGAGAGGACACACTGCAAACTGGGCAGCCAGCCATCTGTCTGCCAGGATCTCCTCCACATCCTGCTGGAAAAGCAGCTTTTGCATTGGCGTCTACCCAGCTCGCTACCGTCACTCGAGACCTTCCCAGCTACAGCCTCCTGACTCAGTGGGAACACATGTACCCTGGATACGAGCAGAGGATTGGGAAAGAGATTGGGAAAGATTGTCTTTGCTTGTTTTTTTTTATTATTTTAATTTTACTTCTTTTGGTTGTTTTTTTTATTTTTCCCTTCCCTGGGCTGACTTTTGAGTTGGTGAGGAGCAGCTCAGAGGAGCTGCACAGAAAGCTGTGAGTCAGCGGCGGTATCAAAGCCCAGGCGGCATGGGGGTGAGAAAGCAGCTGGCTGTAAACAGGAGTCGCGCGCAGGGGAAGCGACAACCATCAGGGTGCAGCCACTTCCTGCTCCCAGCTTTCGGCCTCTGCCAAAACAAAAACAATACTTCACTCTGAGCAAACATCCTCAGTGACAAAGGGGAAGGGTATGGCTCACAACAGAATTGTTCACAAATAGCCAGCTCACTCAGCATCTTGCTCTGAAAGAGCCTGACGTATTTTCCACAGACAGATCGTAGAATCATGGAATGGTGGGAGTTGGAAGGGCCCTCTGGAGATCATCAAATCCACCCCCCCTGACAGAGCAGGGTCACCCAGGGCAGCCCACACAGGAACAGATCCAGGTGGGTCTTGAAAGTCTCCAGAGAAGAAGACTCCACAACCTCTCTGGGCAGCCTGTGCCAGGCTCTGTCCTCTCACGGTAAAGAAGTTTCTCCTCATAAATTTAAATAATTAATAAATTTACATAGTAAATAAATGATACAAGCACCATGTACTACATGCTGCGCACCAGCACAGATACAGGTTCTATAAACTAATTTTCATGTGCATTAGACTGGTTTGGGGTCATTATTCTATGCAGTAAAACTTCGCAAATGTTTTTTTTTTGCCTTCATTTGAGACAGGGACTCAAATAACCAGGTGAGAGTACTGAGGACGAGTGAAAAGGCAACGGGAGAAGGGATGGGTGGATGTAAGGCAGAAAAAAAAAAATACCTAAAGGAAAGGTGAATACGCAGAGAGCAGGTTAAGATCAGAGAAAGGAGAGCCAGAGCAGTCCTGGAAAACAGAATGAGGAATAGCAGAGAACAACCATAACACTTCCACAAATTTCTCAGTCCTTTTCTACTTGTGATTATATTTACGTACCTTGAGTGCACATCATGAGTTTTGTGGATTTAACTTTGTCATTGCCACAAAGGGGACCTGCTGCATTCCCTCTCCACTCTTGTGTGACCTTGCACAGTCAGCCCAGGGCCATTTTTCAGCCCAGGGCAAAGGAAAAACTGGTTGCCAGTGAAACCTGGATGAAATTCGGCACCTTGCCCAGCCTTCCTCTTTACCTGAGGATACCTAATGGACTTTACCCATTAATTGTAGATTTTTATCTCCTCGCGGGAGGTTTTAGGATGCTCACAAGTAAAAGGTGCTGCAGAATACAAGTCACTCGTGTCATAGATTCATAGAATGTTTAGTGTCATCTGCTTTCTAGTCACACCTGAGTGCTGACCTGACAAATGGGGAATGGGTGACACCCTCTTTCCTCCTCTCAGCTCCCTTCCACCTTCCGTGCCCCTCCACATCGTGATGTACATCACTGCTGCCAGAAAACGGATGCAGCTACAGCACTGGCCTTTTGCAATTGTCTGAGCCAAAGGTATTAATCATCAGGTGGGATTTGAAAATCTTAACCAGAAGACAGCAGTCTCGACAGCTCTGCAGCATAATGACAAAATATGCAGAGCAACGTGGAAGAGAAGAACGCACTTCTCTGTCTTTTAGTCTCTGTGCAATTGAGAGGCATGTTAATAAGCATGTTCCTTTCAATGGTTTTTATTGTAACAATCATTTTCTTGTTCCAGTGGATTATTTTTTTTTTATTATATTCCTTAGAGTAATAATATTAAGCAACATACCACTACATGGCACTGTCAAAGAGAAAGCACATCCTGAGGGAGCCTATCTAGAGTGGAGCTGCTAGTGAATACTTGATTTAAGGTGGGCCATGAGATCAGCTATGCCATGTGCACACACACCTGAGTTTTACACACACTATCGAAGAGCGTGGATATGGTGGGGGACAGCTTTTACTTAAAGGTTTAACCCAATATTTAATGCAGTCAGCTGAATAACAGGACTCTCCATAAGATAAGCTCCCTCTGTATAATACATGGGCTAGAAAAATTATATTTAATGGCAAATGCCTGTGCTGGGTTTTTAGTCACTTGGTGTGACTGCAGTGAAGGGAAATTTTCAGCTGAGCTTCTTTTTGAGCCTGTGTTTGTGCACACAGAGCAGAAGCTCTCACTTCAAACACAGGTAAGGGTCTTGCAGAAATGGTAGTACAATGGAATTACAACAGTATTACAATGGCAACTCAGTCCCCACATCACACAAGCACTCATCAGCCAGACTTGTCCTGCAGGTTTGCAGAGCCCGTGGTGGTGCCACACACCCCAGTACTCACGCACACGCCTGAAACTCTTCAAGTTCAACGAAACACACATGGAAGAGAAGCCGGTCTTTGCAAACACAAGCCACACCTCCCGGCGCACAAGTCCAGAAGACCGTGGCTCCCCGAGGCCAGCAGCCAGAGCCACAGGGTGCTCACCCTGCCACTGCTGGTACCGTGCCGGGGCGAGGGCTGGAGCGTGACCTGGAAGAGGTCGGCACCAGGAACCACTCTGGCAGCCTCGCCCTGTCCTCGCTTCACCCTGCAGGCTCGCCAGCACTGCTGCCAGCTTTGAGCCGTGCGAGGGAGCGGGAGGCTGCTCTCAGCTGGGCCACAGGCGAGGCTGAGCACGCTGAGCCTGTGCTGTGGGAAGCTCTGGGAGCTCAGTTCTTGGCTTCGAGTGCTGCGGGACCAAGTCCCTTGGAGCAACTCCTTGTATAACCAGCTCAAGAAGCAGTTTGTGGTTTCCTTGAAGAACTATTAGAGAGCTTTACATAGTTTTATGTCTAGAACTTAAGATACTGGTATCTAAGACAAGCCCAAAGCTTATTCACAGAATACATTTGATATCTGTCTGTGATCACAACTTGCTAAATTAAACTTTCCCGACAACAGGACAAATGTCATGCAGCACAATAACACTCAGCTGAAGGCAGCATCTGTGCCTCCAAACTGACTAAAACATACATCTTACAAATGCACAGGCTGCTGAAACATGAAAATATCTTAATTCCATGTAGTTTTCCAAGCAGTTGTTGTTTCAACATGAGCTCTTTCATGGGTTATTTCATACTTACACGGGTCAAAGTTCTGCTTACTGATTAAAGGCAGGGAGTCATCTTTTTATTTTTTTTAATTTCTATTTAGTTCCAGCTCTGCTTATTCCAGGCCAAAACACTTGGCATGAGGAACTGTGACAATGATTGTTCATATGAACTGCAGTTCACACAGTTGCAGTTCTTTTCTCTGTATCATACTCTTACAGCTACCCTGAAAACAAGAAAATGTAGCTTATTGATGGAATGTCGCTCATTGCAAGGCCATCACTGCTGGATGAAAATAAAAACCCCAAAACCTGGGTGTCTTCATTTTAGCATCTGGAAACCACATGCATTAGGAAGTTTTGACATATTCCAGAAATGAGAAATAAACACTGCCAAGATCATTCACTGGCCCACAGTAAAAGCCAGCAAAGACCAAAAAGGAGCCCTTTTTTTTTTATCCCGACTGTCTCATGTAACTCAGGCTTTGAATACTTGTAGTAAGCAAAACTGTATCTCTACATATCTACTTTTGCACAAAACAAACCCCAGTAACTGTTACAGGATGTCAGGGGTTGGAAGGGACCTTGGAGATTTTCGAGTCCAACCCGCTGCCAGAGCAGGACCATACAAAATAATAATATAATATAATATAATATAATATAATATAATATAGTAATCTAGCACCACCAATAAAATATCACTAGTTGGTCTTAAGTGTTACTAATATATACCAATTACACATACTTGAGCTTGAAACTGAAGCTGCCCATGATGTACACAAAAGTGAGGGTTAAAATAATGAAACGCTTGCAAAACTCTGCCTGCTTCCCTGGCCCTTTCCACGTCAAGGTCTGTGTGGGGGAAAAGACTATAGCTCTGCCTGGAGATAAACTGCAAGGGAATGCCAAGCCTTACAATGTTTCTGTCTTTTAAAAATTTTACACCTTTAGACGTACCATATCCCTCCCATGTTGGGTTTAAAGGAGAATAAAACATCGTTCTAGTGGAAATAACTATTGGAATAGATCAAGCCAGGTACAAACATTGTCATGCTCGCTATATTTAACCAAAGCATGCAGGCTTATCCTTCCAGCCACTTCTTGTCGCTGAGGACACCCCTACAGCAGCCTGACCCTAATACCAAACAACCCTTGGCATGGGCCCGGCCTCACAGGGCTGCATTACTCAGCCAACTGAAATTCAACATGCACTTGTGTCAAGAGGATAGAGAGGAGCTGAGAAGTAGGGTTAAGTTGTAAAAAGAAAGGTTTTTATAAAGACACCCAGAGGTGACCTCTTTAATGGTTATAAATATGTAAAGGGTGAGTGTCAGGAGGATGGAGCCGGGCTCTGCTCAGGGATGTCCAATGACAGGACAAGGGGCAATGGGTGTGGCTGGAACACAGGAGGTTTGATGGAAACATGAGGAGAAACTTTTCCACAATGAGGGTGAGAGAGACTGGACCAGGCTGCCCAGAGAGGTTGTGGACTCTCCTCTGGAGACTTTCCAACCCTACCTGGATCTGTTCCTGTGTGACCTGATCTAGGTGATCCTGCTCTGGCAGGGGGGTTGTACTTGATCTTTCAAGGTCCCTTCCAACCTCTATGACTCTGTGAGCTGCAGTGCTTAGATAAGTAACTGAAACCTCAGTTCTCCAGTTCCAAGTTGTACTATGACCATTTCTGAAGAGCAGCACAAGGTGCTGGCAACATAGGCTGCCAGAGGCTGCCTGCAGGGACTCCCTGAGGCCAGTCGAGCATCCAGGGAAAATGGAGCCCAGGTAATGAAGCAAGGTAAACTCAGGGTTTCACTGCAGGCCCCCAGCTCGTGATGCTCACAGGACCTGGCTACTGTCTGAGCTCAATGTGTCATTTGTATGGTGCAGTATTTAGCTCATGGTTCTTCCATCCCTTTCCAAAGCAGTTGGTCAAGACTGTGTAAAGTGTCTCAGGACACGTGGTAGCAGTCTCATGACTATGGCAGTGGCTGAATGTAGACAATTTTGTACAGTGCACTTCAGAAAAAGAAGCCACATTTTGTGCCCAGAAATGTTAGCCCAAACAATCCAGGGAAACAAACATCCTCTGCGCATCACCTACTATAGCTACGAGGCAGAAAACAAAACAGTACATTGTAAAAAAACCTGATGTAATGAGAATGCAATTAAAAAAAAATAAAAAAATCAACCCAAAGTCAAGAGCTACGGTCTAGCTCAGGCAAAAGCTCATCCTCAGCTCTAAAAATTGACTTTACAAACACAAAAGTTTGTTGAAAGTGTGGCTTGCCTCAGTCAGCAGGTATCTTTTGCAAGTATTCACAAGATGGTTTTACAGGACCATTTATACCATTGACCTTGGCCTGAAAAAAAATATAGACCATACCCACCCAAGTAGGCTGTAAACTGTGCTAACCAACTTTACAGCTTTTAAATCCTATTAGGCTCCCTTATACAGTTTAAAGCCCCTCTAAGGAATTTATCCCCATGAATATACCAGTGCAATGCATGGGTGATCTAAGGATTTGTCTCGAAAAGCATTTGGATTTTCAGTTGCCTTGCAAGTTCCCTAAAACTCAGTTCAACAGTGTGACATCCAAAGAAGATTAAAATCAAAATCCTGGTATTTTGTTAAGAATAAATTCAGGAATTATGCTGACAGATATATTGTCTTCTCAGACCTATCAATTGATAACACATGAACACCACAATAATCTGATGTGTTCACCGAGACATTGTGAAGGAAGATTATATGATGTTTATAACACATATAACCTTCCATTGGTAGGAAGATTATATAAACATAGGGTTTCAACAGACACATAATGTTTCACCTGAATTTAATATGGTGGTCTTAGCTTTCACATCACATACCTACAAAAAACACCTATTTAAGGTCTATTGGTCCACAAGTACAATCAGTAAATGTGATTTTAAAAACAAATCTGTTGGGAGATCTTCCTATGGAAAGCTAAATCACCCTGATTTTACTGGGGGTGGGAGGGGAGAAGGAAGTTTCCACAGAAGACATCTCAGTGCTGTTTCACTAAAGATAGCAAAGCAGAGCTTAATAAACTACCTTCATTTTAAGTTCTTTTGAAGTTACTACCTCTTGAAAAACTACTATGAGAGTAACCCAGTCCACCTCTGAATTCAGCAGTTCCAATGCAAATGTGTGCACCTTATTACATGTAAGTCCTGGTTTAATTATGCCCAACAGGATCTTATTTGGTTTTAATGTTTGGCAACTAACCTTTTTCTGATGGGAGTACTTTTATAGCAGATGATCCTTTTTCTATTTTCTAGACCCTCTGGATCATTAAGTAAATGTAAATTACACAACCATAAGTAGCAGAAAGGAACAAAAAGTCAGTAACAGGATAAATGGACACCAGAGTAGAAATTAAACCTAGCCTGTTCTATTCTTCAAATGTAAACAGATAGTGGAGTGATTATTCAAATAGCTGTAAGTACAAGCTTTCTGTTATTGGTATCATGCTAGAGTCTTCATAGATACTGTTACTGGAATTGTATTCCATATAATGGAATACACATATAATGGAAAGCACATTTATCATTTCCTGATGAAACTCCCAAAGAGGGCAAATAGAAAATAACAGGGGCTTGTAACACACCAACAACTCAAAGAGAAAATGGTATGTTAAGTTCATATACCAATTAAACCATAAGACTAGCAAACTGACTAAGACAAAAGATAGAAAACATAGCTTGAAGAGTACCCTAAGCTCCTTGCATTGCTCTGATTTTATAGTCAATGTTGCTATAAATAAAAGAACTGAGTCAGTGTTCCAGGGTTACCTGGGATGGACAAATCTTGTGACAATGCACACTTTAGTATCATTTATCACTATCAACTTGAAAAGT
This sequence comes from Ceyx cyanopectus, assembly GCA_013401355.1. Lineage (NCBI taxonomy): Eukaryota > Metazoa > Chordata > Aves > Coraciiformes > Alcedinidae > Ceyx > Ceyx cyanopectus. The sequence continues at coordinate 22,173 of VYZU01010926.1, forward strand.
TAACTCAGGAAAAAGATAGTGTAGAGCAGGGTCACTGCAAACCTTTTTCCAAGAAAAGCCACAGACTGCAGGGAAAATGTGTCCTGACCTGCCCACATGAACTTCCAAGTATCTGGGACTTTGTGTAGAGTTCACCTTCTTGTCAAGTTCATCACAAGTCTACACTGAATTACCACACTTCTTTGGCAGCAATTGGCTTGACACCACTTAATAAACACAAATAACTGATTGGGGTTTTTTTAACATAAAATAGACAGTTTTGTTGTTTGTTTTTTTTAACAAGAAGAGAATGTGCTTTGCAGACTACGCTGGTGGAGGTATATTGCTGTATCTCTCAATGCAGCAGCAGCAGAACTTTACACAAGGAACAGAATTTCAAATCAAGACAAAAATCTGGGGCTTCCAGACAAATGGTTAGCACAAAAGCAAGAGTCAGGGCACCAGGCTACTGCATCCCAGTCCCAGAGAGGAGGAGTTCTCTACTGAGAATTGTAATTTATCAGGCAAAGGCATAGTAAGAGATAATGGCAGGAAACTTTGCTAAAGATATTAAAACCACAAGTGAAGCATGACTTCTTAACATAAAATGCAACCAATAAATGGCCAGAAAAACCCATCAACAGTTTTCAAATCACTTTGGTCAATAACACCTTCAGACTGAAACAGTAGGATTTGATTTAATGTAGCAATTATTTTCTTAACTTCTCTTGTAGAGATAAATCAGCCTTTTCAAAATTATCTTCTTTAGCTTAAAACACAAGCAAAACAATATGCAAAATATCTTTCTGATCTGAGGCTTCGATCAAAGATGGAGCAGCAGGGCTGCTGCTGGGGTGCAGTGCCTTTAAATCTTGGGTGCTGATGCACAAGTATATGCTCCCCAGCCTGATGTTTTTAATAATTGTCAGAACGGTGCCATTGGACTTATATACACCTTAATAAGAAATTACTAAAACAGGAATTCTGCTGCTGCTTCTTGATCTGCTGTACTCACATCAAAGCCAAACTCTATAAACAGGAAACAGTATTCGCTCCGATAATGCACTGCCCACAGGGTTGAAGATTTAAAGCAGTCTGGACAGCAAACAGAATACAGTCGCTTTTGCTTTTTCACTTAATAAAACAACCACTTCCCAGCAGATCATCAGCCTTCATGAAGCCAAGAACTGTGAAGTTCCCCAGGACAGCCTGATAAAGTTAAAACTCAAGTCTCAGCCATACTACCCCATACACAAGGATTCAGCTTTGCTGAAAGAGCAAAGGTGAAACTCAAAAAAAACATGAAGTACCATTTCTAAAACTACTCAGTTTAATTTTGATACCTGTCCTATGACACTGTACATAGGCTTTTGAAAAATTCATTTCTGGCCTTCTAGCTGCCCAGTAATGTCACTGCAAAACTGAGTGCCTGCAAACAACTAGGAAGAGACCAGGAAAGGAATCTTACAAGCATTTGTCTCTCACTTTAAAAACTGGTTAATATGAGCAGTTGCAAATCATTTTTAGAAACAAGACAATTCAATTGTGGCTTGAAAAAAAAGCCTACATGAAAATAATCTCCAAGACAGAGCACAATACCCACAACATGCTACCAGGACTGTTGGACTTACATGTACCTGCTATTAGTACCTTCTAGAGTAATGAGGAAACTCACTTCCAAGTGCCAGTGAAGGTATCAGGCATTTATTCCTGTGACAAATAGGACAAACACTAGAGAGCAGGTTCTGCAGACCCCAAACTAGGGACCACCAGGGACACAACAAGGCAATGTGTGCTGGAACTCCAGCCCTTAGGTTTTCCCTCCAGATCACTAGGTCTTGATTACCAAGGGCACCAACATCCAGTTCAAAGTGGAAACCCCCCCCCCTCCCCACGCACAACTAAACAACACGCAAAAAAAAAAAAAAAAACCCAAAAAAAAAAAAAAAACAAACAAAAAAAAAAAAAAAACAAACAAAAAAAAAAAAAAAACAAAACAAAGCAAACAAACAAACAAAATGAAAACACCTAAACCATAACACTTTCCTTGTATAAAGTTCACGGCATAAAAAATTAATAATACACAACATTGTTGATAGGGTCTGCACTCAGCAGCATGTGAATTTCATATTACAGATACTATGAAGTTGTGACTGAGATGAAGGGGGCACCCAATCAGGCAGTAATATCTGTCACAAACTGACAAAGTCACATTAGAATAAAAATCCCCACAGAGCAGCTCTGGGGCACATGAAGTCCTCCCAAGCTGTGAACTCAACAGATACAGTGTGTAGGTTGTCAAGGTGGGAGGTTTTATTTGCTTTACATCACAAAAAGATTTTCAGTTCTTCTGCAACTATTTCTCCCAGTTTCAGCTCATTAATGTGCAGTTTAAAAATAACAAAGAGTGATGCAAGGTCTTTAATATTAACTCAAAGTTAAGAATAAATTAATTGGTTAGGTATTTAATTTACAGTTCTTAGGTGTCTACATGGGAGTACCGTATTTAGTGTGACTACTTGAAAGTTAAGATTGGTTTTCCACTCTTCATTTACTACAGTCTGTTCTAATCTATTTTTTTATTATTTTATTATTATTATTTTACAGGCAACTTCAAAAATTGCTCAGGTTTTATCTGCTTAATGAACTCCTATATAAACTTATATAAATAAAATGGTAAATTACAGGCTTCATTCAACTTGTAATCTTGCCTCACATTTAAGAATGTGTTAAGTACACATTAAAATCCATCCTTATTCGAGGCAGTGCATCAATTACACACACAAAAAACCAAGCTTGCCTTTCCTGATTAGAATACCAAGAAAGGCTTCAACAAATAAAATTAGTGCAGCCCACAAAGAATGAAATCTGGTTTTATGCAAGTTTTAGAAGGCCTAATGACCCAGGAGTTTTGAGCCCACCTTCCTTTATAGCAAAGGTGGAATGGATGCAAATCAAAGAGCCACAACACCCAACAAACTCTGTGCTCACAGCTCCAGTCAGCAACAGATCAGCTAGTAAAGGATGTTATAATAAGATGTATTATCCCTAACTCTAATGAAAATTAAATGAGAGCTGCTATATTTACCTATTTATGCTGTTTGGTCAGACAGAGTTCTGCTTACAAACAGCTCCAGCTGTAGATTGCAGGACATATCACAGGCTGGAGAGAAAACTGAGAAAGGCAAGAGCTCCTCCAACAATCTCCAAACTTCTCCATCCACCTCCAACTATCTTTACCAGATTCTGATTTGGGTATTTTTGTCTTCTTTTTTTTTTTTAGTGAGACACTTTAATCCAGCCTTAATTCCATTGTCCCCAGACTTTGATGGGCTGCATTGTTCAAAGGTTTAGGATGAGTCTCAATAATGGAACATAAAATAGCCTCAAGGACATGGTCAGTCTATGACAGAGCAACGTGGCAATAAACCATTTTGTGTCTCTTCTTAAGCCACAGAATTTTTTTCCTAAGTATTTCACTTGAACATTTGTTTTAATAACACTATTTCAAAATGTGTGTAAAAGACAAGTAGAAATTTATTCCTTAATCCTGCCAATGCAATAATAAAAATAAAGAAATAAGACACGTCTGGCTCTTGAGAACAGAACAGGAGGGAATGGAATATTTGATGCAAAACTTATCTGAAGGCATAAGAATATTAGAAAGGTTTACTGTATAATTTCCTCTTGCTGTGACACACATACATATCCTGAATTTTCTCAGAGTACTGACCAGACACTTAAAAATACTTGAATTCAGCTCAAATTACTGCATCTCTTCCAGGGCCAGGATGGTATCTCAGATATATGGGTATCCATATGGTTTACACTGACTCATATATCCTTTGGTTTTGCTCCTACAAGATTTTAAGTACATTGGTCAAAGCAAGAACACTCAGTGCTTCTGTTTCACCATTTCTGTAATATCCTCCAGTCACAACAGACTACAGTAAGTCTTTAATGTACTCACTGCTTGTTAACATTTGTAGCTCATTTCTCTTCTCTCCTAATAGTAACTAATTAACTCAGCATAATGGAAAAGCCAAAAGCAATTTAACTGACAAAAATCTCTCCATCATTCAGATTAACAGGTTATCTGTGTGTAAAAGAGATGCTCTTCAGCCCCAGAAGCCAGATCTTACCTGGTGGTGCGTGCCATCCTAGTGTAGGTGTTCCCTACTTCAGGAACCTGGAAGGGAAGGTGGCTATTAAAAAAAAAAAACGGTCTTCTAGACCAGAGCATGATGTGATTTTCACTGTTAATAAAAGTCATGTCAACAATCATGAGCAGCAAGTATATTCAAATAGTGTTCTATGGGAGAAAGAGCTATTTCTTTCCTCATCTGCTTTTCACAGAATCATATAATTGTTCAGGTTGGAAAAGACCCTTGGGATCATTAAGTCCAACCATTAACCCTACTCTACAAAGTTCACCCCTAAACCATGCCCCTCAAAACCACATCCAAATGACCCTAAATCACATCCAGGGATGGTGACTCAACCCCCTCCCTGGGCAGCCTGTGCCAGGCTTTGACCACTCTTTCAATTAACAATTTTTCCCTCCTGCCCAGTTGGCCCCTCCCTAGAGCAGCTAGAATCCAGCCCCTCTTATTCCATCACTAATGACCTGTGAGCAGAGCCCAGCACCAGCCTCTCTACAATGGCCTTTCAGGTGCTGTAGAGAGTGATGAGGGCTCCCCTCAGTCTCCTCTTCCTCACACTAAACACTCTCAGCTCCTTCGATTGCTCTTCCTCACATTTATTCTCCAGGCCCTTCCCCAGCTCTGTTGCCTCCTCTGCACTTGGTCCAGCCCCTTCAGATCTCTCTTGGATTGAGGTGCCCAGAACTGGACACAACATTCAAGGGGTGGCCTCCCCAGTGCCAAGTGCAGGGGCTTAGTCCCCTCCCTGCTCCTGCTGCTCAGGTTTTGCTCAGGTTTTTATGTTATTACTAGTGTTCAATAACAATGCACTTATCCTGGTATTGATCAAAATTTCCCAATTCTCACATCTGAAGACACGTTATATTTTGTAAAAGGCTATCCGCATGATATATATACTATACTAAGCAGAATTCCTTCTTTTCAGTAGATCAAATATAAATCAACAACCGTTACACAACTCCCCTCAGGCTTTAAGGTATTTTACTGCCAAGAGCCAGCTCTCAGAAGCATAATCAGCCCTTGGAAAGAACCAGTGTCATCTTCTGCTTCATTTTCTCTTCTAATGCCTGTTTTGTATCTCCACAAAATTATAGAGGCATTTAAGATCCATTCAGAGGTACAGGGAAGGGTACAAATATCCTCTGTGAGAAATGAATTCCAGGTTGAAGCAGCAGTTATTTGTACTGATGTAAAATTACAGCAAAATATTGAATATCTTGTCAATTATGGTAAGAACACAAAATGTGTGTGTAGTTTATGTGTATAGCAGCATACTGCTCCACAATAAATACAGTGTGCATGCTAGCTCTCTGTAATTAAGGAAAACAGACTGCATGTTGTGAACAGTACAGTTACCAAGACACAACACAGAACAATTTCCCAGAAGAATTTTGCAAACAAATTCATTTTTTTGATTTAAGCCCCAGTTGGTACATTCACAGCAGTAATTCACCTCCATACATCTCAGTTTTATGGCTGTCCACTTACCAACACAGCTCGAAAAGAGCGGACTAAGTTCTTCTGGCTGACGCATAGAGAATTATTCATTAAACTATGAATCATAAAAAAGACAGGTTGATGTGCCAACGGCAAGCTCAGCATCCAAGGACAGAGTTAAAGGTCTTCTCTTATTTGTACACAAGTCAATGTGGAATATTGCTGTAGGCTTTGGCTAGACCAAGATTTAAAAGTGAGCTGTTAACTTGTCTTAGCTAAAACATATGCCTAAAGTCTCTTCTGGTTGTACACATAAACTCTGACATATCTTAAATTGATCAAAATGTAGCATGGTGTGAAATGAATCTTAACCAAGGTAGATTAAGGAAGGTGTATATTAGGTGATGCAAACCAGAATTCTAAAATGCATTAGACACCAATCGAGATCCGAAGGTTTTTTTATGTCCAACTCATGTCATTGGATTAAAAAAGCTATTGAACAGAAAGTTAAATTAAGTCCTGTTTAAGCAAATCAGCTATTTACACCAAAGTTAAAACAATAATGCATTACCACATGCTGTGTTAACTTCAGCTAAACAATCCTATCCAGGGAGAATAATAGGGAAGACCTATTACTCATCTTCAATCCCATAGGTGAAGATAAAGCACAATAACTCAAGAAAATCAAGAAAACTCTTTCTACAGTTTGATAACTCTCTTAAAAATCAAGTATGCGTTATTAAGAACAAAGTACCTTCTTTGGCCCAGAAGAGTTATTTGAAAGACAAAGGAATCATGTAAAAATAATAAAGTTTCACATACAGTATTTAACTTTCCTGTATTAAAAACACAACCAGCTTATCTAGATGGTGATGTATACTCCATAAATTTCCTGTCCAGCAACAGTGCTCACGTGACTTAAGGTGCTACTTAAGCAATAATGAGCAGAATCATGTGGTGTATACATGTGATTTATACATAAAAAAAATAGTTAAATCCAGGGATAATAGAAAACTGAGTTAAAATTATTTGACAGAAAATGGCTTTATGTTCATTAGCATGTTTTTCAGTAGAGAATTAATAAACCAATAGAAAATAATTATTTTTCATTAGATATCCATGCAGATATGTATATATATGCATGTGTCTCAAATCACTGGCTTTAAAACCAAAAACAATGTTACCAGCAGCCAGGCCAGTAGAGCTTTAAAATGATGGGTGAATTTTCACCTCTTCTTAATATAGTTGTGTTATTTACTTAGAGCCAACAACAACAACATAAGCTAACAGTTGCTTAATATACACCCTTGGAGTGAGATGTTCACTTACAGGCAGGCAATAGTGGGACAATTAAAAAGTGGAGGACTTTATCAAGAAAAGAGCTTTTCTGTTGGCACAGGAGTGACAAAGAAAGGCTAATGTGTTCCTCAATGCTGACACAGCAAACAAACAGGCATAAGTAATTCTTCATGCCTGGAAGTGAAGAGGAAAGCAATGCCATTTTCTGTGTGGGAAGGGACATTTATTATTTCAGTAAGGAATTTATTCTGGCTGAAGGATGTAGACCAAGAGGAGAAAAATCAATGAGTCTTGCGTGTATTCAGTTTGAATCATGTGGATTTCACTCTAAGGACAGAAAACCAACAAAACCTGGAATGTTGGGGTTTGGTTTTTTTTAATCTTTTGTTAACAGTACCAGGTTATTATGAGTTTTACTCATTGATGTTGATCAATTAACTAAAGGATGTCATCAACCAGAATCAGGATGGAAAAACATACAGTATGGCCACTTCCCTTCTGTAAATAACCTTTACTCATTAATCTCTTATTCATTCATTTCATAACATGACCTGCAGGCAGTACCAGTTCACTAGCAGGATGGACTAAGGAAAAGCCAAATACATTCTGTTTCCTAGCCAGTGTCCATCATTTCACTTTTTTCTCCATGAAGACTGAGATAATGAAAATTCACAAGGTTTATGAGATTCCCCTTGCAGATTCAGAGCACAAAAGTCTGCCTTTCTCATTGGCTTATACACATTTTATTTTTTTTTTTTGCTAAGGGTCTGGTCAACAAATATTATGCTTCTTCCAGGGGAACACTGAAGCAACTTCTCTCCTTGAGAGCTACTGCTATGTTCCTTGGAAGACTTGGAACATGGGTTAGATAAATGTCAAGGGGGAAACCTTGCCTAAACCTAGGCCAGGCAGTAAAACTCCCCAGGGGAAAATAATGTTTATTAAGTCACTCCTCTTGTTCAGTAAAGGTTAGTGAGCATTTCAACGAATTTTCTCTTGGGTCAAATAAAGATGAAAAGGGAGTGGATGTGATATCACCTGACAGGCCTTGATATTTAGCTGGAAGCTGCAGGACTATTTTGGACTATCAGGTTCTGGATCTCGGTTTACAACAACAAAACAACATTTCCATGCTTATTTTGTCAAACCAACTAAGAATAGTTATTCTATTTCCAGAGCATAACAGAAGATTTCTGTCCAATGTTGCACTGCTACACACGACTCTAGAGCAGACTGGGCAATAACAACTGTTCTATCACCATGGCTGCAACTAGGGGGCTACTGCAGAAAATAACTTCTGCTCAAGCTTGAAAATAACCAAAACCTTCTGCTTATTTTTGTTCAGCCTTCGGAAAGTGCATTCCGGTGAAAGGCTCATTGTGTTCCTCTTAAGGAAAATAAATCCACTGTATTTACTGAGAGATGAATTCCACCGATGATCTACCATCTCATTAAGATGATTTTACCCCATATTTTTCTGGCACACAGGCTCTCACAAACAACATTTTCAATACTCTGCTCTTCAGATCTCATCACAATCCTAAACTAGGTCACCTGGAACTATGGTACATAAACAAATAGATCTGATCCAACTTCTCCCTTTCTTAGATACCTGACATTCAGAGGCATTTTCCCTGCAAAGTGTAAGAACAAACAACAAATGTTTTAGATGGCCCTTTACCAACAGCTGGTTCCTCAGATCAAGCTCAGGTTGATAGGGAGTGACAGTGACTGTCAGTCGAGGGCTCTTCAGTGAGTTTTGGAACACCAAGCATCTCATTTATAGCAGAGTGGGGCATGGATTTGCACCTCAGGGGGCTGAGGGGCTGAGGCTGGAGCGGCTCTGGCACGTGAGCCACCTCTGCACCCACAGGCAGAGAGCTCCAGGACAGGGCTGAGGTCATTCCTGTCGGGGCAGCAGGCAGCAAGACCTATTCTTAGCACATCTTAGCTGACATTTGGTACAACTGTAACAAAGACAAGGCAGTTTGTGAATGCTTTGCCACAAGGCCAAGAGCCACGTCATCCTGATAACTAGAGTTGCAACTGCAGCTTACCTCATGATAGTTACTGCATGAGAGGTAGGAAAAAATACACTCGTTATCTGGCAAACACAAGGCAGTTGAAAATTGCTAAGATGAACTTGCTATTACATTGGCCATATTTAATTAAGTTTATGAATAAACAAAGGAACCAGCCTAACATTTCAAGGGACATCAAGCTAATATTGATGAACTTCTGATCAATCTGTAAAAATGCAACCTCTTCACAGCTGGCATCTTGGAAAAAAAATATATATTGCTTTGTTATTTTGCTTTCCAAAACACATCCAAAAATCACTTCCAATGGACAGTTGTTGTCCCAAGGGTATTTATTTTAGCTATCTCACACTTGTTACTCAGGCAAACCTTCAGTGAAAGGGATGGGACAAAAAAGATATAGGTAAAAACAACTAGAAAGAAAAGAAAGAATAAAATATTGAACCTCCAATCCAGAACTATGGAAGAAAATTGCCAAATACAAAATCAAATTAGTGCTAGACACTGCTGGAATCATCAACACAGCCTAGAATTTAAGTTCAGGTTCTGATACAAGGTCCTCATTTGAAGAATAATAAATTCCCCAGTCTCCACCTGTTGTAAATAGTTGCAAAACACAAACCATTTTCTTTACACCTCTAACTTCTGCCAAGTTCAGTAGTTCAAAAAGTCTCATTATTGCAGCAGATAAGACAGAATGACGACTCTGGGCTTGACATAGTGGAGTGCCTCATTACACACTGTCACAGGCATCACGGGATGCACCAGAGATTTCTTCGGCAAGGAGAAATAATGAGCTGTCCTGGGTCCACAGTGCCTTTCATAGCCTCCCAGATGTTTGCATTTATTTATATATTTAGTGCACTTTAAACATCTCCAAACCTGTATTAACTAAGTAATGAAAAAATAAACCTTTATCAGCATAACCCTGATAAAGATCAAAATACTAAGCCTGCTGACAGGGTATGGCAATGGAAATAATCTGTTTATTCAGCATTCTGTTTTGATAATATGGGATGCGCTCAGATTCCTTCCACAATTCCCTCTTCATTAACATCCTGTCCAGTTTGCTGCAGGCCATGACGTAGTCTCTGATAATAGTTTTGGCATATGTTTCCTAAGGAAAGGCCTGGCCACCCTTCTGGTGAGCGGATGTCGATTGTGTTAATGCTGAAGATGCACATGCACCACCTCCTGCTGGGTCTGAGCCTCAGCCTTCACATGACCTGTCACTACCACTTAATCCCAGCCACCAAGAATCATACACAGATACTAGAGATCTACTCTCTAAATAGGCAGTGCATGTATGTGAGTGTCTGTGCATATGCACACACAAACCAGGCCTGCACTTGAAGCACACAGCAGAATGTATATTGATGTATATATTCTAGTGAACAGAAATCACTAACATCCCCTGAAATGTTAAAGGAAGGGCAAAAAAATACCTTAGGGAAAAGGCAAACTCTTTCAGTCCCATCATCACCAAGCCTTGTGTGCAGTGGCCAGAGTTACACTTGCTTAAGGCTGCTTTTTCTGTTTGTGGCATTTGTTTTTTTCCAGGAGATTTGCAGAAGTAGCATGGGTGTCATTTTAATGCAAAGCCATGACAAAGTGCTCAGCAGTGGTAAGACAAAACGCATTATCAATTGCACAGGATGCATCTTCTGGAGTGCTGATCCTCAACAAACAAGACAACCAGGGATAAACAGCCAAATGTTTCTCTTTGGCCACTTCTACATCAGTAAATTAATCAGTACCAAGAAGCAATATCAGATAGTAGATTTAATTGCAGTTCAGTTATTAGACAAGTCCTTGTCATAGGTTTGGCACAGGGCTTGCCAGTGCTCTCCCCAGCTCCACAGAAGAAAAACACAGCCCAGGATAAATTCCCTGACAGTTTGGATGTGGTCACCTTCTTCTGGAGAGTAGGAGTTGCATAACATGGTCATGGGCTGCCCATATCCCAGAGCCAGATGATACTCCCAGTATGTTTAACTTCTTAGTACAAAGACAACCTTTGCATCCATCATCTAAACAGCCCTCTGGTTTGATGTGGATACCAGATCTCTCTCGGACAGGGGATATCATCATAGTATCATTATTTCTGACTAGAATGTTGCAGCTTCCCCTACCAGGTGAAACAACCTATGTCTTAGCTCCATCATACAGCCCCGTGAGGAAAATCCAGCTAGACAATATGTTGAAAAGCAACAATGTGCCATATCCAATGCATTCTCAAAAGATGAAGTATTAACAGCAAAACTGACACAGGAAACAACATGTAGAGGAATGTAAAGATGTCAAACGTGCAGTGCCAAGCCTATGGACTTCTTATTTCCATGTGATTATGGATAGATAAGCACAGACGCATATATGTAACTTAACCACCTTAGCACTCACAATGCTGCAGAAACTTCTGAGTTGGTATTATGCACTGGTGAGACCCCACCTCGAGTACTGTGTCCAGTTTTGGACACCCCAGTTCAGAAAAGATAGAGATTTACTGGAGAGAGTCCAACACAGGGCCACCAAGATGATTAGGGGAGTGAAGCATCTCCCTTATGAGGAGAGGCTGAAAGAGCTGGGGCTCTTTAGCCTGGAGNTGATCCTGCTCAGGCAGGGGGGTTGGACTAGATGATCTTCTAGGTCCCTTCCAACCCCTAATATCTATGAATCTATGTGTGGACAGGTTGTGGATTTCTGCAGGGCCTTCCCCACTGGGGAAAAGGAAGATTACATTTTTAGATCCTAAAGAGGCATTCAGGGGATAGAGTTCACAGCTGCTTTCATGCTGTGGTTGGGATAGCTGGACCCTGTTCACCTGCTGTGCACATTTCCCCTTATAACACCCAGATGAGGAGAAGTTGGAGATTTACTGTGTGACACTGTCTCCCATGCTCTGCTGAACCAGAAGATGCAACAAGACACAGACAGAAATTACAGGGAGTTGACAAAGAGTATCTTAGACTTTATTTTCTAGAGGTAAGCAAAAGGAGTGAAAAATAGGCAGTGAAGTATGCTTCAGGTTTTCAGACTTTTCCAAGGAGAAAAAAAACAGTAAAATTTCTCACTGAAATCCAACTTTAACTACTCTGTGCCTTTGAATTATCTTTTCCAATAAATACAGGGTTATCTGTGTGCACAGGCCAAAAAAAGGAGGTGACTTGACTGTCTCCTTCCCACTTTCTTCCAAAAAGTTGCATACCTTCACATTCCTTCATTAGAGCAATTAAGTAATTCAATGAGGCAACAGATACTTGTAAATATGCCAATATCTACAATCCTAATCTGTGTTTGCAATGAATTAGTGTAGCATCAATACTAAACACAAGCAAAGTACAAACACCCTCTCTGGTGATCCTTGCCTCAGTCACTCATTCTCCTCTTCTCACTTACCCTTCACAGGGCAGGTGAATTTACATCAAAAAGCTTATTTTGACAGAGCTAGGGCTATAATCTGGCACAAAACCTTAGAAAAAAACAAGCAGGGTGGGTATTTTCTTCCTAGTACCATCCATCACAAGATTGCAGGGTGCTGAGGGCAGCTGATTTTGCTTTGTCTTTCCTAAAGCCACATTTCATATAATCCCATATCTGGCAACACTCTGGTGAACTGCTGACATTTCTTAAAATGGCCATAGATTATCCCCAAAAGTGATGTTCTTTACAATGAAAATGGTTGCTCCCTCATATCTATAATTTAGAGAGGAGATAAGAGAACACAGGCAGGAAGGAAAGTATGGGGACATATAGATGCAGTTATGAGAAAACTTTAAGTTAATAGTTTATGTATACATTCTAGACATATGCATACATTCTAGACATATGTATAAATTCTAGACCAAAACAAAACTCCTTATTTTAAAATATGCCACTCACAAAACCACATGGATTTCCAAGGATGGAATTCACCTGTTCTTTGAAATACTGGTCTGTAAAGAACTAGAACTGGGAAATATATCTTAGATACAGAACCACAGATTCATCAAGTCCAATAGTCTACTAAATATTATAATAAAACATGTCCTGAAGTGCCACATCTGGATGGTTTTTGAACCCCTCCAGGGATGGTGACTCCACCTCTTCCCCTGGGCAGCCTGTTCCAAGGCCTCACCACTCTCTCAGGAAAAAAAAATTGTTCCTTATATCCAACCTAAACCTCCCCTCGAGCAACTTCAGCCCATTTTCCCTTGTCTTATCACTAGTTACCTGGGAGAACAGACCAACACCCACCTCAGTACTCTGCAGCTCCATTCTGCAGAGAGCTATTGGGTCTCCCCTCAGCCTCCTCTTCTCCAGACTAAACAACCCCAGCTCCCTCAGCTGCTCCTCATCAGACATTTTCACCAGAATCTCACCATCTTTGTTCCCTTCTCTGAACCTGCTCCAGCACCTCAATATGTTTTTTTATCCTGTGGTGCCCAAAACTAACCCCAGTGCTCAAGCTGCAGCCTCCCCAGTGCTCAGTCCAGGGGCATGATCCCCTCCTTACTCTTGCTGGTCACACCATTTTTGATACAGAGCAGGATGCCCTTGGCATCCCTGGCCACCTAGGCACACACTGGCTCATGTTCAGCCAGGTGTCACCAGCACCCCCAGGGCCTTTTTTGCTGGGCAGTTTTTCAGCCACTGCTCCCACAGACTGGAGATGCTGGGGGTTGTTGTGACCGAAATGCAGGACCCAGCACTTGGCCTCATCAAACGTCATCCCCCTGACCTCAGCCCATTGCTTCAGCCTGGCCAGACCTCTTTGCAGAGCCTCCCACCCTTGAGCAGATCAGCACTCCAGCTCAGTTTAGTGTCATCTGAAAACTTGCTGAGGCTGCCTCAATCCCCTCATCCAGATCATTTATAAAGACATTAACCGAGCCTGGCCCCAGTACTGAGACCTGGAGAACACCACTGGTGACCAGTCGCTAACTGGATTTAGGCTCCATTCAATACAATAAATGCTGAGAAGCCAACGAGGTAAAATATTCAAGCAAGTTAGTTGAGCAGCATGCTGAAGATTTGGTCTTCTTCCTTCTTCACACATGTTGCAACATCTCTAAGCTGGTACAGAAAACCCAACAGAGAGAGCCAGGCATGAGAAATGTCACTCACTGCCGCCTGCCTTGGTTCCATTTCCCATCACCATCGGACAGGAAACGTTCTCATGCTTGCTAAGAGGCAAACAGAAGCCAGAGCTAAAAGTAGACTCTTTTTTTTTCTTCCACTCCTCCCTGCACACTATTGCTCTGAAAGAACGGAAGCCATATGGAGATCGGGTTATTATTCAGCTACTTACTGCCTTCAGGTGGCTCCAAATTAAAAAGAAAGATTGTCCGCAGATGTAGCCATCTACTCTAACTCTTCTTCATATGGCATGCTCCAGCATTATTACATCTACACCTATCAGCATGCTTGAGACAAAGGTTTGTCAGCATTTCACTATCCAATCATTTTCCCCTACCCCTTTGGGAGCTCACAGATCCACAGCCCAAGTTTAAAGAAATAAAAATTATATACATATATATATATAATTAAGAAAAATCACTCTGGGCTTCATCACCACAATTTTCCTCTTTTTTAAGGAACAATCCAAAGGAGTTTCAGATTGTTTTAAGCTGCTGCACCTGGAACACAGCAACTGTGACATGGATATCTCCCCAAGAGCTTTGTCATAACATCACCTGCCTCTGCTGTAACCACTGCAGTACCATGCCTGTCTTCTCTTGTCCCCAGGGTCATCAAATGCATTTTCTCTACTTCCTTGCATCTTAACTTCCCACTAATCTTGAAGGAATTTTCAAAGGAAGTAGTCACTGAAATGAACAACTGCTTCAGATTTTGAAGTTTAATTACATCTATCCCAGTATCTTATTTTTCACACTTACGGCTATAGGTGGAATTACTGCTCAGGAAGCATGTTGTCACTAGCAGTGAATTGCCACCATGAAGAAACAAGTACATCCAGTAAACATGCTGAATTTAACAAATAACAGTTCTTAGTATTTGATGCTATTTTGTTTTTTCTCTGTGTATTGCTGAACAACAAGACCTGTTGTTCGTAAACAATTTTCCTATCACATATGTGCATAGAAAAACACCACAGACCTCTTCAAATATCTATATATATTTAAATAATTATTTTTAATTATCAAGTTACATTATTTAAATTATTCAATTATTTAAATTGTAATATTTCAAACTCATGAGCTCAGGGGTTTATTTATATCCTCACAGCCTTGCAGGGTGATTGGCAGTAGTAAAAGTAATGTAAAAACAACAGGCAAGATGCATACAGAACACTAACCTTGATGTAAGCATGCTTCTGTTCACTCAGTCATAGATTCATCACCAATAACTGGTACAACTGAAATCCAGAGATATAGCTGAGGTTTCAGAATTTTTTTACCCCATTATTATATTCGAACTATTTGACATTTTCAAAAGAAAAATAATTCAAATTGTTTTCTACCTTCTATTTTTTTCTAGTTGTGCCATAGTGGAAACACTTCAGATTTTTTCTTTTCCTTCTGCCAGAACAACAAAATCCTTTTCTTTGTGCTGAAATAAAGCAAAGTAGAAAACATCAGATGTTATTCACTACACAATATAAACAGAACTATGCTACAGGGAAGTGAAGCTGAAGGTTAAATTTGGGATTGCAGCAGAAGAACCTTTCAGCTGTGAATATTGAGGCAGCTTCCTCTTGAATTACTATTCTTCTGCTATTTTTGCAGATGATCTCCAGAATTTGCTGCTAAACACAAACTAGAGAAGGCTTTAGAAATACTAAAACATTATTTTTTAACTACAGGACACCCAACTTAAATACAAAATAATCATATCAATATTATTTTCAAGGTGGTCTGGTTGTTCTTATCCATTCAAATCAAATTGAAACATTCTCCTCCAGAGTCCATTATCCAGACCCCAATATTGAAGCATCCTTAAAAAAAATTACCGAGTGCAGTTGAAGAAGGTCCACGTTCTCCAGCAGAAGTGCCCTTACACTAATAAAGGCTTTGAATTGATTCAGAAGGCACTATCCAAATCAAAACACTTACAGTAACACAAGCTTAGTTTGTGGTAGTAGTACATTAAATCAGACCAGGGCTGGGAACTCACACACCCCCCAAGGCTTCCTCACGTGTGAATGCATTCAGATCCTTTACACTGAAATACTCTTAGATTATTTCAACAATTCATTTAAAAGGTTTGTTGAGATTTTCTGGTTTTCAATACAGTTCATCTTCCTAGTGACTATAATCAGCCCCAAAAACACAGCAATGCCTGCAGCATTGCTAAATCCACTCACTACCTGCAAGCCTTTTATTCTGACATGAAGTAGAAAGAACAGGTACCGAGATTTTGTTCCTGGGTTGCGAATTTTCAAGAGAATCTCCAAACATGTCTTATTGCTAACAAGATTATCTATCTGCTTATCAAAGTTGTGACTGCATTGTATAGGAATATCTTTCTAATGTTATGTGATATTAGTGGTAATATTAACAGTGACAATTGGTGTTCCTCAGGGGTCCTGTGTTGTTTTAACATTTTTATCAATGCTACAGACAGGGGATGGAGGCACCATTAACAAGTTGGCAGATGACACCAAGCTGAGTGGGGCTGTCAATACCCCAGAGGGATGTAATGTTATCCAGAGGGACCTGGACAGAGTGGAGAGGAGGGCCCAGGGGAACCTCATGAGGTTCAACAAGAGCAAGTACAGTGTCCTGCCCCTATCCCCACTATCAATCTGGGCTGGGGGATGAGGGGATAGAGCAGCCCTGCAGAAAAGGACCTGGGGATGTTGCTAGAGGAGCAGCTGGACATGAGCAGCCAGGGTGAACCGGAGCCCAGCAGCCAATCCATTCTGGGCTGCAGCAGAGGCACAGTGGGCAGCAGACAGACAGAGGGGATTCTGCTGCTCTGCTCTGCGCAGAGCTCTCCTGGAGCCCTGTGTCCAGCTCTGGAGCCCGCAGCACAGGAAGGACATGAAACTGATGGGAGCGGGGCCAGAGGAGGTCATGGAGATGCTCAGGGGCTGGAACAGCTCTGCTCCCAGGACAGACTGAGGGACCTGGGATTGTTCAGCCTGGAGAAGAGAAGGCTCCAGGGAGACCTTAGAGCACCTTCCAGTGACTGAAGGGAGCTCTAAGCTCCCTTTCCTCAAAGCCTGGAGAGGGGCTGTTTCCAAAGGCCCGGAGTGAAAGGAAAAGGGGCAATGGTTTGAATGAGAAAGGAGTGGATTGAGATGAGAACTAAGGAAAAAGTTCTTTCCTAGCAGAGTGGTGGACACTAGAACAGGTTGCACAGGGAGGTGGTGGAGGCCCCATCCCTGGAGACATTCCAGGTGGGGCTTGAGGAAGCTCTGAGCACCCTGCTCTAGTTGCAGATGTTCCTGTTCTCAGCAGGGGAGTTGAACTAGATGAGCTCTGGAGGTCCTTTTCAACCCAGACAATTCTATGATTCTATGATTTCTATTATTATATTCTAAAGGCATAAAAGTACATGCTTATATTTGTACTCCTTGTTTCCTTTCTCAACTGTAATTATAACTGAATTATACTGCAACATGTCTGCCCTATAGTTTTTAGGGATGTACAGCGACCGGTTATTTGTTCACCCACTTTTATAGCACACACTCCTCAGGGTAAGGCTAGCAAAGAAAAAGACAACTGTGCTTCGAATCCACAGCATCACTATTTATGAAATGGAGACCAGCATCATCTGTTCCCTTTCCTATTGTAATGGGGCTGAGAGAACCAGATATTGCAGAGTCATTGTTGGACAAGGTTTCTCAAGGACATCTTTCCCACCTCACTACTCCAGTGACCAGCAATCCAATGATCGTGAGCTGGCCCTGGTAGGAGGGAGGGTTGTCTACCCTGCTGCCATACATCCTCTGTGCCAGGGGATTAGAGGAGCTGCCTGAATATCCTGAGCCTCACAAGAGGAGGGGGAGCTATCCAGGAATGGATGTCTCTGAGATCTCTCAGAGGAAAGAGGCCAGGGGCAGGGGGAGCAAAGACCTCATCAATCAGTTGGTCATTTCCTCTGTCTGACAATAGGCAATATTCCTGTAAATCTGTCTTCTGCAGGACAAGACAATCACCTGAAGAGATAAAATCCATATATGACATTCACGTCACAGGGAAGGCTGAGATATCTCGATAATATCAGAAGCACAATTACCCACAGAGAGGAAGAAACAACCAGAAAGAGGATAAGTAACAACAATTTGCCTATATAACAACAGGGGACAAAAGGCCATATATCTCAAACAAAACAACCTCTCACTTCTCCCAGGAAATTGAACTATAATCTCAGCTGACAAAATATGAACTCTGAAGTATTAGTTTAGCATGAGGAATCATCTTCCTGCCAGCATTGCTCCTGTGCTGGGTCTGCCTGTCTTTCCAGTCTCTCCAGCTGGCTGTTCAGACAGTCTCAGGTGACTCTGCTCAAGAAGTAACAGGACTGGAAAGGGTCCTGTAGCAAAACCTGCGTGAAGAACAGGTCTGTGTTTTCACCTCCTGTGGAAGCCACAGAATTAGTTATTGAGCTGCTCATGGCCTTTGAACCCAAAAGGTTACGATCTGAACAAGAATACACCCTGTCACTGGAGTTCACTGACA
This sequence comes from Ceyx cyanopectus, assembly GCA_013401355.1. Lineage (NCBI taxonomy): Eukaryota > Metazoa > Chordata > Aves > Coraciiformes > Alcedinidae > Ceyx > Ceyx cyanopectus. The sequence continues at coordinate 40,716 of VYZU01010926.1, forward strand.
TGCAGATGCTGAAACTATAAGGCTAATTCCCTTCCTTAAAGGGAATCAAAACACCCCGATGGCACCTGGTGAACATTAAAGCCAGTTTTGGTTTCAAAGTCAGAAGCCCTTGGGAAAAAGAGAGGTCACATTTGTTAGGTTACTCTTTACTCATTCATTTTCTCTTTCTTTCTTTCTTTCTTTCTTTCTTTCTTTCTTTCTTTCTTTCTTTCTTTCTTTCTTTCTTTCTTTCTTTCTCTTTCTTTTCTGACTTTCCTTTTTTCATTAACACTATCAAGACTGACAAATATTTTCCTTCTTTTTTTTTTTCTTTTCTCTCTCCTTTTATTCCCCTTCTCTCCCTGCCCACCCACCCCCTCCACCTTCAATTCTCCCACCATCTGCGCCAGCCTGTTCCATCCTCACTGTGTGAAAACCTGATTAGGACAGCTAGATTATTTGTATGATAAAGTAGCAAAACAGACCTGATAGAGCCAAGCCTGCTGTGACCCCCTGTGACCATCCCATGCTTATTTTCCTTCAATTCAGCCTGCAGGTCAGTGTCTGTGCAAGGGTATCCAAGTGAAAGCAGTTCCTACATCTTAAAGCAGGGCCACCACTACCTGTGTGGTTCCAGAGTGGGAAATAAGTAGGGACTAACTTCTATAGGAAAGGCAAAACACTGAAGCAGCTGATCTAGGAGGGTTTTTCCAAGAGAGGCTATCGGTAGACTAAAAAAACCAAAGGAGTGGGGTGTGGGAAGAGGGTACTTATCCCTACACAAAGATTCTTCTCAGCTGACCAATTGGTTGGTAGGTAATTCAGATGCCAAAGCAGAAAGACTCATATCCCTTTTGCAAAAGTCACACCAATAAAAAATTAGGTAACATAGCTAGAGATATTCTCATTATCTGTGTGAACTAAAACTCATGGCAATATTCAATTATATACTCAGTAAATATTTTTCATTGCTAAACAAAACAAACCAGTGTTTCATAGCTGGAAATGTCTTACAGGAGTCAAACTTGCTCTTCTGTGTTGAAGAAGTATGCACAACAGAACTGAACCCACCTCCTGTCCTGGGTCTAGACACCTATCTGTATTATCTGTAGGTGAAACAGGAGCACGATCATAGTTGGCATGAACAGAGGAATTTGTTCCAACTAGGCCCCTACCCTGTAATTTTTCCATCCCTGTGAATACACTGAATCTGGAAGGCTTCACTATGTTAATAGATGAAAAATTGTTTTATTTTCCTTAGGATGTCTCTAATGACATCAGTCTCTCTCAAAACCTCACTTCCTCTTGCCGACCTGTGAAAATAAAATCATTGGATAAAGACATTTAATTTAACAGTTTAATTCTCTTAGCTTCTTCACATACATGTTCATACTGCAGGTTTGGAGTACAATGGGAGGGATGGGGCACAGGGGCACTGCCCCAAAGCATCTGCAAGAGAGCAGTGTGGGTCTCAGCAGAGAGACTGATGCCAAAGATGCAGCTCCATTTCAGGAGGGGGTCCTGTCACTCACAGGATGCACAGTGGGTGATGGTGACTCCACGTGGCACATTTCAGCTGTCCGATGTCACCCTGAACTCAGCTCTGTTCCAACAGCAGGAAGAGATGAGGGTGCCCTGGCTAGTGTGTGCAGTTGACTTGAGGGGCTGCGCGGGTGAAGGATGTGACTGGGCCCAGCCTCACACCCGCCCGAGCTTCCCCTGCATTGCACAAGGAGAAGACAAGAGACTCGTACCTGCCCATCCACACACATAGCCCGACCAGCAGTGACAAAAATACCTTAAACACCAGGACACAGGCAAGGAGAGGGAAACGTCTCTCCGTTTTTCTTTCTCTTCCCTGTCTCACCAGTTCTGCAAATAAGTTGTGCATGATAATACCAGAGCAAAAGCAAAGAGCTGGCCTTACACATGGTGAGCTCTGCTGACTCAAATCAAGTTACACACACCATGTTT